>JASDQU010309458.1:73521-85728 GCA_032191745.1 Picea mariana
AAATGTATATTTTTGGTTCTGTATTCATAAAAAAGGGATGACAAGTCTGCATAGGGAAATGGAAAAAGGCCCTCTATGCAAGATAGCAATGGTGAGGCAAATCTTGCTATAAAAGATTCCCCCTAATGTGTGAGATCAGTGGAGTATCTGCGATGGATGAAATACATTATAAATAACCCAGAAGTGGAGTGATAGAGAACCAGCTGGACGAACTCGATTTCTCATTACATTCTGTACTAACTTTGCATACATGGCTTCCAAGAATACAATGCAGATCCATGTGGAAAATATACCAAATAAGTGTCCATGGCCATGAACAGGAAAATACAAATGCGGTTATATGCCAAAAGTTGTCATAGTCACGAACAATACCCAGTGAAACCAGTCTCAAAATCAATCTGAAGATATCTATATACCATGGAGTACAATCTGATCTCCCATGATCACTTAAGTCGAATAGGTGTTGGTCCAATGAAAGGGAAGCAACAACTCAAGAAATTTGCGGCCACGTAGTGATCTCTTCAAGTCTTCTACACTATCTGCCAAGGGAGCAAGTCTACATCATGTGAATAAAGGAGTTGAGGTCGAACACAATGATACATCATTTGATTACTGGTCATTAAGGTATACCGTTAACAAACGCGAGACAACCTACCAATAATGAAAGTAGGTATCAAGGCACAGAGTACATTCCTACAAGTGTGAATAAAGGATTCAGTGTCGAACACTTGGGAAATCCATTTATCAGGAGACATTGATGTATTCCCATTTGTCAATGGTGAGAGAGCCTGCCACTAATGATTGCAAGCCTCAAGGTACTCATAAAACTCTAGGTCTTGTATCCAGAATAAATGAGATGAAGTCGATGGAAAGAGAACTACTGAAAGGAGAGAATTAAGGCATCTGTCATTAGTCAGCACGAGGAACAAAGCAGGAGCTTCATGATTTGGTGGAGATCGGATGAAAAAAATGTTCACGAACCAACGACCCTGTGTGTCTTTCACGTGTACCAAATGCAAGCGGTATACGAAAAAGACCCTCTAAATAGCAGCCAATGATGAAAATTGCTGACAAAGGCGAGGATACCACCAATAAGGCTAATGGCATCTAAGACACTGCATGAATCACAAAGTGTGAATAGATGTCTTGTCGTCGAACATAAGGGAAACCACCTAGTCAGCGACCAATGATGAAATGTTGATTGTTGGGTTCAAGGTGACCTACCGATGATGCTAGGGTCAGGGTGCATGATAAGACCATAGTATCATGTGATTCTGAGACAAACTGAGGGTATGGATGACATGCAAAGTCAATATTTCTGAGGAGTGGCCAACACAGGTTGATAGAATTCCTTTGAACAAGAGCATGAGACATATGGTGGACTCCGACAACATAGACTCAATGATGTGACTATCAGATGAAGGAGGCATCAATAATGTTCTCTATAGGGACTGGAAGAGTAACCAGACAATAGAGAAAACTTTGTGACGAGATCAACTTCCTAAGGCCATGCTAAACCCAAAATTATGATGACACAAGGACTCAATAATTTTGTGCTTTTTTCAAAGGTGACACGACTGTTGGCAATTATAATATAGTAATCCCTTCCCGCCTGTCTTTTTTTGTTTTTTCATAACAAATGAATGCTATGATACAGAGGAGGAAACAAGTGTTGCAAGTAAGAAAAAATAGTTCCAGCAGTGGAACGTACCTATGCTTAATACAAGGAATTGCATGCGAGAGATGGACACTCGGGGTGATGTTTCCTCCAGGGTATAGGGTGTCAAACTGCGAAGGATATAAACAAGGCTCTGCTTGGTTGAGGATGCAAAAACTGCTTAGGCAACAGTTTATAACGCAAAGTGAGAATTGACTAAAGGCTCAATACTGCAAGCGAGGGCATGAGATGCAATCACAACTTAACTCCAAAAAATATCCTTTTTTATGCCTTGTATTCTACTTGGTGTGAAAAATGGGTAAACTTGTGTCAAATAGACGTCTTTTCAAATCCAATTTACGAGTGTGAAAAAGACAAGTTCACTTGACAATCTTTTCTATTTTTGATAACGAGTCAGAAAAGAGCTTAACTAAGACTCATGACCTTTCAAATCCAATTTAACGAGTGTGAAAGGGAAAAATCACTCGGAAATCTTTTCAGTTTTTAGATGAGTCGGAAAAGAGCTTAAATAAGACTCGTTTTGTTGTCTTAATCAACATGTGAAGGGGGAGGCCAAGGCTCCCATCTCAGTATTCTGTAGAAATTCAGTATCTCACGGATAGCTGACAAAAGATTGGGAAAAACCAAAGCTCTCCAAGTCGAGGAGGAGAAAGTGCTAACAAAAGATACATTCTCCATGATGGTTTGAATAGTGTCTCGTAATGGAAAAGACATAGGTGGGGGTATGGGATGCCCCATCAGGTTGTCCCAATTGAAGGGAACCTCATCAGGAATTGGAGGGAGAGTATTCAGGGGAAGAATAAATCTCTCTCATTCAAAAGGGGGAGGATTTGGAATATTGATGACATGACTAAAAGGTGCATCACTCTCTTCAGGGAGAGTAGGATTGACCAAATATTGCATTGGCATGGCCACTTATTCAATTATAGGTTGAAGAGGATGCATAGTAACAGGGGAAAGATATGCTTCACCCTTGACAAAGGGGGTGAGGTCAGGAAAGGATTGCGTTGGTGGAACCACTGAGATGATCAAAGGAGAAGTGGTGTGAGGAGAAACCACTGATGCCTCAGAATCCAAAGGGCTCTTAGGTGAGCCCCATGCTTCTGGTATCCCGGTAGTATCCGGGCACAAACGAATAAGGTGACTTCCTTCACAAGTCCTGCAAAGGAGTTTAGGCTTATGTTTGAGACGTCTAGTCTTCTCAATGTGAGTACTAGGGGAAAGAGAGTCATCTCTTGTATGATGAATAGAGGCTGGAGACGTGACACAACTATGATTTGGGGTAAAAAGGATGGTTCCCTCAACATAATTGGCAGAGGTTAAGGGCAAGCTGTTGACATAATTTTTAGAAAAATTCGACCCATCTCTGACATGATTGGCAGAGATTGGTGATGGAGCACCAGTATGACTGACAGTGACTGAGCTAGCGGTAGATTACGGCATTTGATTCCAAGGTCTAGGGAAATATTGATTCTGAAAAATTGCAGGCCAAAAAGAATCCTGGTGTACCCCTTGTCCCAGCCCAGAAAAGTGGTGGTCAATGCCAAAATGGTCTAAAGAGGTTTGGACAGGTATCATCACCGAGGTCTGCGAAGAGACCAAGGTAGGATAAGAATTATTCGAGTGAGGATATATGTTTCCCCCTTGTTAAGGGGTCTCATAAAGAGGGTAGCTTGAACCGTAAAATTGATTCTTCCCATATGAAATACCTGGGGGTACTTGTGGACCTGTCATGGAAAAAGTGTTTGAAGGCACTGACATGGCGGACGAAAGATACATGGGTGGGGTGTAATAAGTGGGATAAGCACCCATCTGAGTATTGACTCCTGAAAGAGCATAGCTAGTATTGGATCCATAAAGGGGAAGGTTCCAACCTCCCATGGGGACACGACTCATATCAAACAAAGAAGTAGGCATCGGAGCCATGGTGCCCCTAGATACAATGCTAGGATTCATATATGTGGGCCAGGGAGAGGATTGCATGGGGGAAGGCATATCAATAGAAAAATGACTAGAGACCCAAGGTGTGGACTGAGCATTGTAGTTGTTAGCACTCTGTAAATTTCCTAGAGGTTGACAACAGAAGAAATCTACAAAAGGTAACTTTATCCAACTGCTTTCGAAGCTGGGATCTAGCCCTTCCAACTTCAAAGAGGGATCTCTCTATATAATTTAGCTATGTTTCCAATTTTAAATATTAGGCTAGGTAAAGAAATAGGTTGGTTTTGTTGTCAAAGTGTTTTTCGAATTGGTTGAGACAATCTACACATCCATTGGGCTATGGGGTCTATGTTTTAATAAAATATGAAATCCGAACCAGAAACGCAAAGGAAAAACTTTCACAGGGCAAGATAATATAATCACTAGATTCTTTAATAGCATAAATGATGAATAGCAAAAAAGATGAGAAAGATAATTACAACAAAGAAGCAGTTAAGAATTTCTTTATTGAAAACACCAGAAGATAAGACACTAAAATCTTTCGAGTCAGAAACAGGGTATACAAGACAAATCCTGCAACATTCGTTACTCTTAAAGATTAGATTTAGAAAACAGTATGATAACAAAGCGAGAATAACATTCAACTTAGAGAGAAACATCACCAGCGAATACACGCAAGAATCCTGTAAAAGTGCCTCCTTTTATTAATGGAAGATCTCTTCAAAAATATTACAGTCTGATAGCGTCAGGGTGTGAAGATCAACAACCCTCAATACTTTGAAAGATGAAGTATTTATAACTCAAATTACAAACGATCCTGTCATTAATGATCAGGACGTGCTAAATCTATTTTTAGCCTAACTAACTTAACAAATTTCCTAAATCTAGGAACTGCTTGATGATGTGGTGTAACTGCATGCTGATTTTGGGGTGGGCCGTTGATGAAGCCTCTGCACGACCTCATCTGACTGGACAAATGACTGGTCTGGGACAACTCATTTGCTACTCGATCAGATCATAGAGTTCCTCCCATCGGAGATGACTGGTCACGTTGACTTTGAGTATTCTTCGATATACTTCGTCCATTTCTGTGTACTTGGTGAAGGTAGGCAAAATGTTAATGCTCTGTAATTTACCCAAGGTTGCGGTGGCAATCACAGAGGTAACCTCGAACCACTTGGAGTCTTGGATCTAGCCCTCCAAGACTTAGAGAGGGCTATCTCTTTTCGATTTAACTTGGTTTGTATGGGATGGATGTTAGGCTAGCTATGAAAGTATGGGGTTGGGGTTTTTAAATGGTTGTTTTGGGACAGCAAGGAGGGCCATTGGGCAAATGGGGTCTGCACTTAAATATGTGATTCACTCTCAGATATAGACAAAAATCTTACACAGGGCAAGGTAGTGGAAGTGTTGGATCGAATTAAGTTTGAATGGTGTCGATTCGAGGAAGAACTAGGGGAGGAAAAAGAGAGAAAATGAGCAGTTAAGAATTCATGAACTGAACTTTTTAGAGGAGAAACATAAAGATCATCACAAGATCAGATGCAGAGTATTTTACAATAAATTCTGCTCTGTTATTATCTTATGACAATAAGAATTGAAAACAAGTGAAAAGATGATAGGAAAAATACTTAACAGAGAAAGAAACGCCACCAATACATCCGCACAAGAATCCTGTAAAAAGCATGCCCATTACTGATTGATCATTTAAAGATTACAGAAAAGTTTTCTGGAATGGCAAAGCCCACGGTCCAGCAAAGAAAATTACACCCTCCCAGGTCGAACCCTCTATACCTCCAATTCATCCAATATATAACAGTCTATAGCCACATAAGATCCCTATGAGTCGAACTCCTCTAGCCTACAAAAGTGGATTTGTTCCTATCTTTTGGTTGATGTTTTAAATGCTGGGAGTTTGGGATCTTTACTTCATTCCAAAAATAGAAAACAATTAACAAATTAAAACGACATCTGTAAATTGTCTTCGAATTGTTACAGCTAATGAAAACAAACTCCTTAAGATCTGGAACTGCTCTGTATCCACTGATCTTCTGCCTCAAAATGCTGAAAGACACCTCACCAAATGCTAAGTTGTCACTTGAGAAATTTACTGTTAGTTATCTTAGATGAATTTGAGTTTCCATTTGTATTCTCCTCTTATCCTCGAGCTGTTAAAAATATCTAAGAATAAGGGATAAGACTGATTATGTTTCCACCTGTCATTTTGCTGGCCTTGGATTCTGGATCTGCCTCGTTCTGGATCTGCCTCATTTGTTTTGGCGGAATTTGGGTCTTGACTACCAGCTGCATTCAAAAAGATGCCTCAAAACAAGGATGCTCTGCCACATCAAGAACACCTACATGTACCTCTTCCAGAATGTTATATGATCCCTCATTACGAAGCTTGCCAATAGCTACATGTTTTACTTTCTCAATCTCATATTTTACCTTAGCTAGTATATCATTAGCATTAGAAAATGCTTCGGCAACCTTGGACTGGGATTCTTTTGCCAAAATTATCTCCTTTTCTAAATTTTTCACAGCAGTCATAGTAGCAGCCAACTTAGCCTCCGGATACTTGGTAGCATTTCTTTCTTGCCTTAAAGTCTCCAATTGCTTCCTGCTATGTTCTATTGTTGCTGTAGCTTGTTGTGCTTCAACATCCTTCTCATCTAGAATATTGATCTGTTCCTTTTCTGCTTCAATGCAAGCCAATTTAACAAGGACAAGTGATTCATTAGTTGTAGAAATCTCCTTTTTAAGTTCTCCACCATCCTTGTATTCATTTCTGCTGCAATTGTTGCTTCTTCTTCCTGTTTGACTGCCAATGCCTTTGTTTCCATGGAATTTGCAAGTTCTTGTTTCACTTTTCTGAGATCTTGCTTAGCAGCATCCAACTCATCAGTGGCCTTACTGTGACTTTCTCTTGCAACATTAATCTCTGCTTGCCAAACTGTATTACTTTCCTTGGACATCTTGGTATTTGCAGGGTCTAGATCCTCTGCACGAAGCCTAGCTATTTCAGTGACTTCACTGGCCTTTTCTTTAGACTCCTTTGCCTTCTCCAGTTTCTAAGTTAAATCTTCCACGACTTTTTGGCCTCTTCTAGCTCAAGCAGGGTTTGAGCCTTGGTAGTTTCTGCATTCTTTAGCTGTTTCTTGAATTTGTCCAATTCCTTTTTCGCTCGATGAAGTTCTGTCTCCTTAGCTATGCGCCTCTCTTCAATAGGAAGCTCAAGTCTTTTTCCATCAGCTTTATCTCCAAAAGCTCCCTCCCCAAGTAGCTTTAACTGACTCGAAAGGTGTTGTTGTGTCTATTTCTCCCCACTCCATTCTAGGAGGAAAGTTTACATCATGAAGTGTTGTTTCCTCACACTCATCTAGCTCCATGTCTGTTAGCTGGCTTGCAGTTCGAGGAGGCAAGACTGCTTCCAGCGCCTTGCATTGTTTAGGAGTTAAAGAATCTAGAAATTCCATAGAGAAATGAATATACAGATTACCCTTCATGAAAGGATGTTGGTAAGAAGGCATTCCTTCATCATTAATCACCTTGAACTGACCTGGCTTAACAACTTCACCAGGGATAGATTTAATAAGCAGTTTCCGCCCATCCAAATGGGTCAATATAAACTGGAACCCACACAGTGCCTCTGTCAATAATAAAGTATGCTCAACGAAGAGATCATCTCGCTTTCTCTTGAATTTGGGATGATCCTTTTGTTGAACCACAAATACAATGTCACCAGTAACTGTGTCGGGTGCTTCATCTGCTTTCGGGCCCTTGGAAAGTAATCTTTTGACCATTTTGCATTCCCTTCTCAACTGTAACCTCAAGTTCTGTTTCGTCAACATATTGTTTCTGTTGGTGAAAACTCTGTGGCTCCTCACAATAGATGAAACATCCCGCTTATTTGAATTAACCACTTCACATTATCATTGCAAGAATTACTTGTGCGACTGCTCACTATTCAATACTCCTTTGAATAAAAAATCTCTGCCCAAACCCTATCATCAATACATATATCCAATGCATTCGTAACTAGAACCGTGTTTTGCATGGAAGTTAACCAAACTGCTGCAGAATCCTCCAATGAGAGAATAAACCTTGTTAGGATTCCGAATGTCAAAAGAAGGGTGCTGCAACAAGTGTTGTATATTCTTGATATTGCCCAGGATATCAGCGACAATCAGCACAAAATTAGGAGGTGGAGTCTTGACAGGTGTGAAATCATTCTGGCATCTGCGCATGGGGTTTGAACTTTGCTCTATTTCTAGCGTATACCCGATGATATAAGACAACGGATAGCCACTTGGACGTTTGGTGCTTGTGTGTTGCACGATGTTGCGTGCTCACCCCTGACATGTGTTGTGTTGTTGTGTGACAGGTTGCATGGAGCTGGAGTCTTGTGTTTGGCCTCGGCTTGTATGTTTGATGTAGGCTTGTGAAATGGTGCTAACTCTCGGTGTTGAGTGCTTGGAGATTGGCCCTCGGTCAATATACCTTTTGGAAAATAATTTTTCAAACAATTTATATTTTGAAAAACAAAATAGAACACTCTGCATAAAGGCCGAGGGGCCAATTTTGGCTCAAAAGACCAAAAATCGATTATAAAAGCCAAATTTGGCTAATAAACCACAAGAATAAAAATTTTCCATTCAAACCAATTCATAATTTTTTGCTAAAATGCACCAGAATTCTAAAATGCTTCGAAGTTCGTGTGCAGGTTCTTGGCTTATGCTTGGTCAAAATTGAGCGCTTTCTGCTGCCTTCACTATGCATCATGAGCAAAAGTATAATGCCTGAAATAGATAGATATAGTCAGAATAATGATTCCCCTATTATATAGGGTTCTAACAGTAGTTTTGCATAACATTGTAAAAAGAGGAAGGGTCCGTCTTCATGAAATGAGCAGGCATCATGGGGTGGTTAGTAGTGAATGAGGGAGCAAAAGAAACTCCACTGTCCATAATGATGAAACCAAAATAGAATCCTAAGGCCAACTAGTAGTCAAAGAGCATACCAAAAATTCAAACGACCAATATGCATGTAAACGGGCTAAAGTGGCTGAGTGGTCTCCCTCACTAAAGAAGGTATGTCTCGTCCAAGAGGGACCTGAGACTCCTCGCTAAAGTTTGGAGGTAACAAAATTAGTTATAGGGGCCCTCGTGGGATTAACAACCAGTCAGTCTGATCCCCCCGGAGAGGTAATCCTCCATAAAGTTTGTGTGTTGTCCAACTCCTATCTAACCCAGGGTACAAGCAGAATAACCCCTACAAGTAACCTATGGGATACCTAAGTCAAGAAACTAATAAACCATTGTATAACCGATGAGTAGGAGAGTAGTCGTAAGTCTGAATCACCGTATGGGCAGGGTAGCAAAGACCGAAACCTTGAAAGCACCACCTCTCACAGAGGTATGGGTACTAGCAAGATCCCCAAATACAAATAAATCCACAGAAATATCTCTGACGCTAGGTGAGTATCCAAGGGTTATCCCTTCAACTAACTTCGCGTGACCTCGTGATTAACTCCGATGTGAGCGGAGCCTCCTGATCTTACCAATTATACAATGGACTTCTCAACTCCCTGTCTTAGACACATATGTTGATTTAATTGCCTTGGAGAAGTTTACTCACTAAATCCTATTCCAAGGCACTAAACCCTAGACTATATTGTGCACCCTAAAAAATAAAATTGTGACTAATCAATTTTAGTTTAAAGCGTAAATTTTATTGGTTGTGATTACTCAAAAGGGTATGGAACCAAAACTCATGATGTTATGACTCTGCAAGAAGATAAATATGAATATAATGCAAAGTCTACCTTTAACTTTTCAATGAATGATATGCTAATAAAAATAGTGCAATTTTCAATCTCAACTCTGTAATTCAGAAGTAAAATGCTTTCTTTCGCTAAATGCACAAAGCTAATGATAAAGGTTCAAAGACAAAAATCCTAACCAATGAAAAATGCCTATTTTTGTATTTTCAATATATTAAAAAGAAAATGCGTGGACTAAAAAGCAACCTGATATATAAATTCTACTATGTATGAATGAAATAACTTCAAGCAGAATATCAAGCAGCCAAGCAAACAGCCCAGGGTTCAAGGACAAACCAAAAATGAAAAACAATGAGAAAGACTACGCCCAAAAATTCAACTCCCAACAGGTTTCCTGTCAACCCAGAGAAGCTCAACAAGCACTACAGAGACCTAAGAAGGCTCAACAATCATCAAATCCCACCCAACAGTCACTAAACCAACAAAACAAGCAAGGGAAAGTGGTATACGTGACTGTTAAGGAAAACAGGGCGTATACATGCATCTAGCAGTGAGACAACACGTGTGTGTATATGATTGTCAAGGCAATAGGGCGCATACAGGCTTGAAAACAAGGCTAGGAAAGGGTAAAAAGGCTGAAAAATCAGACCTAGAGTGAACAAAA
This sequence comes from Picea mariana, assembly GCA_032191745.1. Taxonomy (NCBI): domain Eukaryota; kingdom Viridiplantae; phylum Streptophyta; class Pinopsida; order Pinales; family Pinaceae; genus Picea; species Picea mariana. Next base: position 83,587 of record JASDQU010309458.1, read on the forward strand.
TTTTTCAAGAAGTGATATGACAAGAAACACAAAGGAAAAAGAGCAATGCAAGGAGAAAAAGTACTTCAACCCTTAGAAGGAATATCTCTCCCCAGTGGAGTCACCATTTTTGTTACGAGGGAAAAACTCTCTATGGCCAAGGGTAAACCACAACAGACAGGTATGATTGTAGAAATCAACTCAATTCCATTGTATTTTATATAAACTAATGTGCAATATAAGAAAGAGGCCTACCTCAATCCAATGTTCGATGATGTTCCATTGTTGAGCACTTCGACTCAAAGCTTTATACCTGCAATAAGTTCTTAACAAACAAGAATATCAAGTACATGGTGATAGTATAAAGGGGTTAGCACACTATATAACATAATCCATTAATAAACATTACAAACATGCCCATGGATAATAATCATATATTTGAACGATACCAATAGGATGAGAAAGGAGTATTTCTATTAATAATTGATTAGTAGAAGTGACAACATTACAGACTTCCGTGTCGGCATGGTTCAAAGCCAAGAAACCAAGTTCCTTCCAACTGGGCCTCCACCACTTCAATCCTCTACCAAAGGCAAGCTCATAGGAGAGAGACAATGAGGTTCTCTCAACAATAGGGAAAGAGCTTGGGGTATGAACACTCTGTTTAGACTTGAGGGACAAAGGGATGTAGACTCAATATGAAGTAATTTCTCTAGAGTAACTTTGCTCTCAAAGTTGAATGCTTTCTCCTCTTAGCTCAGAATTGTTCTTTTATAGTCTTCAAAATGCAACTAAAGGGACGAGTCAGAACGTTTCTAGTATGTAGAAGGCCAAGGATTAGAGATCTCTTATTGTGACATGGAAACTCGACTCCATTTTGTATTTTTTGGCACAAATCCCAATGTACGTGGGCTGTAGTGGAGCAGCCTGCTTATATGCATGTTGTATAGAAGATTGGGCATGTATATGTGGAAAAATGTGTATTTTTGACTCTGGATTCATCAAAAAGGGATGACAAGTCTACATAGGGAAATGGAAAAAGGCCCTCTATGCAAGATAACAATGGTGGGGAAAATCTTGCTATAACACAAATCTAGCAAAATATGGGAACCCAGGAAATCCCGTAGTGACCATAACCATTAATGAGGTCTGCTTTTGAAACACTCTCATATACCTAGGGGAAGCCATCAATGTTATGACCGCTACTACCTTGGAACAATTACAGTTACAACCTCTTCTTAGGCCTACCCCAACCATTTTGGAATTAACATATATGACCAGTGTTATACTTGAAGGAATTTTAGATGATATCATGGTTACTTTAGCCTCATGGGAATACCCAGTAGATTTTCTTTTCATTCACTCAAAGAATCCAACCAAAGGCCATTCCGTCATTTTGGGAAGACCTTGGCTAGCTACAATCAATGCATTTATTGGCTGTAGAGAGGGAGAAATGACCATCTCAAATGGACTCTCTATCCAGAAGATCACCATTTACCCTCCATCTCAACCTATCATGGAGAATCTATGGTGGATTGAATGTCCATACGAGAACAAGGACTGGGAAGAACCCATATTTCCAAGTGACCATGCATGGGCACTTCAGGAGCACACAACGAAAAATGTGCTAAACCAATTTATTTCTGCTATCACATGTGTGGATTTTCCTCAGTCTTTTCCCCAATTTGAGTACATGTTTGGGGAAGAATTTCAGGAACAATTAGACCCATCCATTTTTTCTTTGACATCTTTTATCTTCAATATAGATGAGTCTTCCATGTCTTATACTATGCCCTACGATATTAGTCTAGGAAAATTTCTACATATAAACTTCGATCTAGATGTAGACCAACATAAACAGTTAGTAAATATCCTTAAAGAAAAATCAGAAGCATTCGCCTGGGAATACACTGACATGAAGGGTATACACCCTGACACATGTATTCACCACATATATACCCAGGGGGAAGTAACACCTGTTAGGAAACCTCAGAGAAGGATGAACCCAACACTCAAGATATAGTCAAGGAGGAGATCCAAAATTTATTAAATGTCGGATTTATTTATCCCATATCTGACAGTAAGTGGGTATCCTTGCTTGTAGTGGTTCCAAAGAAAGTGACCAGGAAATGGAGAATTTGTGTCGATTTCCGGGAACTCAAC
>JASDQU010309458.1:100022-110196 GCA_032191745.1 Picea mariana
GCTTCACTACGAAACTAGAACAAAACAAGACAATACACTACTCTTTCCTTAGATTTCAATTATCAAATGAGAAATGGATCTAGAACATACCTTTTAAATATCGAAGATCCAACTTCACCAATGCAATCCAAGCTCCGTCGCATGGCTTATGGAGAAATATCTGCAAATAAATACAATCCAATGAAGACAAGAATAACAGAGTCTATTCAATATGAAACTATGTACATGATCAAGGAATCATACAATATGGACAAATAACATTCATATAGGAAAGAAAATTATATTTGTATTAAAGAATGTGGAAGAAAGATACAACCAAATGCCTTGATGTTGTCAGGTTCCTTCCAACAGTTCCTTGCTTCCCACACACTTCTTGCTCCAAGGATTTTGAGACCATAGATCTAATAGCTACTCACAATCTATCTTGACAAAGAAAAGCTCAAAGCCAACATACAAACTCCAAAAACTCCAAGCTACAAAACTCAATAACAAGTCAATTTAACTTTCTCCATGAGAGCTCCTCTCTTTTTATAAGCTGAAGAGGATAAGGTAAGGAGGTTAGGATGATCCCACTAAATCATGAAAGAAAGTAAGATCCAAACCATTAGGAGGCCACCTCACCATAGAAGCTTCTCCTTCTATAAGCATCGAGAAGATGCTCGTTTTTTCCACGTACGAAGACCGCCGCACCCTAGCTATAGAGCAACCTGCGGAAACTCCACAGCCTAGCTATGGTGCAACCTGCGGAAATCAGGCATTTTCGCACCCTGTGTATAGAGCAGCCTGCAAAAATTCTCTTTAATAGGGTTTTTACAGAGGAAAACACAACTTCTTCTCTCAGGAAAAGTTCTTCTCCCTTCTTTCTTTAGGAATTCAGGCCACTGACCCCTTTGAAGGAAACATATAGGTTTACATCATTAACGGTCATAGGGATGACAAAAATAATGTGTAACAAAGAGCCCCCCAAAGTATGAAGTTAGAACAAAGTGATAGCTGAAATACTTTGTCGAGTGTGTGTAGGGAACAAGGAACACGTCGGCCGGAAACTTGCCAACAAACAAGGAAACACAGTACAAAATATATCATCATTGAGGTAGGCATTCCCATACTTAGAATAAAAATGACTCAAAGCATAAATGCCGACATGCGAAGATCCATGTCAAGTAAGACAGGTCATGGCCACCAAACATACAGTGTGGATCCATGCCAATATGACTCAAATCTGAACATAGCCACCAAAAATACATTATGGATCTATGTGTTAAAGACACAAATTTGGACATATCCGCGAGACATACAATGTGGATCTATGCAACAGTACAAACTGAATATACTCCAATGCAACTTGAATCTGTGAGAAAAGATTCAGGGTCTTCATCTCCACCACTCTATAGTATGAATCTAACCATGTGNTGAGATTTTGTGTCTCTTCACTCACCCTCACTTTAATCACAAAGTTATCTTTTAATTTGCATCTCACAAATTAATTTGACTAAGACCCATTTTCGGCAATTTCTCCCCCTTAGGGCCTAGGGAAGAGAAACACTTGCCTTGGTACATAATTTAACATTTTTTACAAAGGAAAAGTATAATTTCATCTCTCTCGAAAAATGTATCTTCATTCTTCTTCAGGGATTTAGGCCATTGATCCTTCTCAAGACAAAGGATAGGTTTACATCATTAATGGTCATAGGGGTGATGAAAATAATGTGTAACAGATAGCCCCCCAAAGTATGAAGTTAGAACAAAGTGATAGCTAAAATACTTTGTTGAGTGTGTGTTGGGAACAAGGAACACGTCAGTCGGAAACCTGCCAACAAACAAGGAAATACAGTACAATAATATGTCATCGCTGAGGTAGGAATTCTCATACTTAGAATACAAACGAATCAAAGAATAAATGTCGACATGAAAATATCCATGTCAGGTAAGATGGTCATGGCCACTAAACATACACTATGGATCCATGCCAATATGACTCAAATCTGAACATAGCCACCAAAAATACACCGTGGATATATGTGTTAAAGAATCAAATTTGAACATAGCCATGAGACATACACAATGGATCTATGGAACAATATAATTTTAATATACTCCAACACAACCTGAATCTATCAAAAAAGATCTAGGGTCTTCATGTCCACCACTCTATAGTATGAATATAACCATGTGAATACATGTACTGAAGTCGAACATGGTAGAAACCACTTGATTACCGATCATTACTGAATACCATTAACAAGTGCGAGGGAAATAACCATTAATATCAATGACTCCCAAGGTACACTAGTACAATCCAACGGGTGCGAATTTATGAGCTGAAGTCAAACACTCGATGGAATCTCCCGATCAGGGGTCAATAATGAAAAACCACTGTCAAAAGTGAGGAAAACTGCCATTGGGGCATGCAAGTTCCAAGGTACCAATTAGTTTCTAAGTTTAATTCCTGGATAATGGGTTGAAGTTGACAAGAAAAGACTCGTCACAGGAGGGCCTTAATGTATCCCCCATCAATGACAAGAAACAGATAAAAATATTTGAGGTAGATCAAAGTAACAAGTGATTCATGACTGTCTCAGGGATGGCCGACGCAAGAAAAGGCTTAAGGACTGCAGAAATGGATGACACAATATAAGGCTTTCCAAGTTTAACTTCTCTTTGAACATATTGACGACACGAAAACTATCTTGGAAACACTGACTCAATAACATGAATCACAAATCAATTTGTAATCTTATAAAGGAGTATGATCAGGAGACAAGCAAATTTTCCACCCTATACACCAAGTGAGTGAAAGGGTGTCATGTTCAAAAGTTACTCTTCCATACAATATAGGTTTAGATACATTTATTTCCCAAATTTTCTCCCACCATTTCTGGTGAGTACCTCTTTATTTTTACACAAGCTTGAGGAGGATAACATATGCTTGAACTATAAGTTCATCCTTCGGATGAGTCCCTCAAAGTATTTTTAACAAACCCTAGGAAGGAGTGTTTTGGTCACATATGGGCATTTCGATGTTTTTTTTACGATTCCAAGGAAAGAAAACTCAGGGGTTTTTCATATTTAGAGATTCTGAAAAACACTTAAAGAAAACTCCAAAATGTCGTTTTTCATAAAGTAGTCTGATGAGACCGAAAAAGAGATAATCTATTGCTCAACAAACATTTTCTTGAAATACTTTAATGAGCGTGAAAAGAACAATATCGCTCAACAATATTTTCATGTTTAGAGAGTCTGAAAAGAGATTAAAGGGAACTCCAAGGGATTCCTTTTTTTTATAACCTTTACGAGTCCGAAAAAGTGATAAAATTTTACTCGGTTACATTCTCAGTTATTTACGAGCATGAGAAAGAACAAAGGCTAATCTCGGGATTGTTTTCATTTTTTCTCAAGCTTAAAAAAAAAAAAAATTATTCTCAGTTATTTACGAGCATGAGAAAGAACAAAGACTAATATCGGGATTGTTTTCATTTTTTCTCAAGCTTAAAACAAAAAACAATTATGCATGGGATAGATTTTATTTTTACACAAGCTTAAAAATAGCAAAAACTATGCTTGGACCTGGTTTCATTTTTACACAATCTCGAACCAGAGGAAACTATGCTTGAGGTAGGTGGTTTCATTTTTACACAAGCTTGAACAAGAGAAAACTATGCTTGCAACTTCCCAACGCATGGTTGGTACTTTTCCCCCAGCTTAAGAATCTAGCGACCTAACTTCAACATGAATTCCAGAGGATGAAAGCATTCCCGCCCAAGCTTCAGTTCGTCTAACGACATAGGAGGATGAAAAGAATCTTCAAATACTATATATCATGAAGTACTTGACTCAATCGAAGAGGGGGAAAATCTATTTAATTTTTTACCGCGCTTGACACAAGAACAAGAACTCTTCTCGTGAATCCAAGTTCAATCCCTAGACCTCTGTTTTATTTTTTAACGAGCTCGACACAAAAAAACGAACTATGCTTGTAAGCTCTGTTTCATTTTTTAATGAAGTTGCTATAGAGATGAAAAAACTATCCTCACAGCTATTTCATTTTTTAATGAGCTTGAAATCATAAAACCATGCTCAACACTGGTTTCATTTTTTAATGAGATTGAAATCTAAAAACCATGCTCAAAGATGGTTTCATTTTTTAATGAGCTTGAAATTAGAAAACCATGCTCAAAGATCTCTTCTTGATCATGGCTTCCAAGAGGACAATGCTCCAGAAGAACACCATGTCAAGGGACAAAACTCGGTCATGGATTCCAAGATATATTCACTAGACGGAAGAAACACAATCTAGAAGGAACTCATGTCAAGGGTCGTGATAGGGGTAAAGAGATAAGGCTCCAAAATCCCTATCGAAGAGATCACCATGTCAACTACCAGATCCAAGTCATAAGAGATTGAGCTTACAGTGAGAGGATCATCTTCATCAATAGCTGAAGGCATGGGAGACAACGCCATATAATTTACTTGTGGCAGGGACAATACTGACTGCATATACAAACCGTTTAGGGAATTCATTGAGTTGATGGTCAATTTAGGGTCAACAAACAAGAGTTGATCAATAGTCACAACTCTTCTATCGTGAGGAAAATATATCACATGAAAAAGAGTTGACACAATAGCTTTCATGGCATAGACATAATCTCGCCCAATGAGTAAATCAAAATCCAAGGGGTCTTGGACTACCATAGCATCGATAAAGACAATTTTCCCTCCCAAAGTTATGGGAAACTAAGGAAGGACTCCTAAAGGGTGACTGGATCTTTTGTTAAAAGATAACAGATTATGTGTAATCGACACAAGTGAGGATAACCCAAATATTTCCAAGAAATAGAGGACAAAATACTAATGGACGTACCTTCATCTATCAACATCTGAGGAACATCCCGACCACAAACCTATATGGTAATATTGAAAGGAATGTGAGAGGGAAGACAAGGTCCAGTTATCTTGCCCCAATAAAAAAGGATGACCTCATTACTTGGAGGGGGTTCCACGGGAGAAGGAGGAATGACCCCTATCACAAAAGATTTTGTATCAACAAGAAAAATGTGGGCGATATTGGATTTACTCTCTAGCGGGAGAGTAGGAACGACCGATGACAAGATAAAATCGACCACTTCAGTTGCATCCTCCAAGGGGAGAATGGGATTGATGAATGGAAATAGATCGACTGCTTGGGTTTCACACTCTAATGAGAGAGTGGGATCGACCGAGGATGGGATGGGATTGACCACTTTGTTAACTTGTTCAACTAAGGATGTGAGTAGATTAAATGCCTGATCGACCAGACTGACTGACAAAGGGACCAGATTGATCATCCCATAAAATACAGGTGGATCGAGAATAAGCTTGCAATAAGCAACTGGAATTTGAGGTTGGGAAATAGTCATGCCTTCCAGTAATTTTGAGGCTTTGTCCATAGAAGGGAAAATGTGAGTTAGATGACTCCCTCCGCATAACATACACGAGAACTGAACTCTAATTTTCTTCTTCCCAATGATATCTTGACTAGGAAAAGCTTAAATCGAACATACAAGTTCCAAAAAATCCAAGCTGCAAAACTCAAGAACTTTGAAACTCCAAAAGCTAAATTTCCCCATGAGAACTCCCCTCCTTTTATAAGTTGAAAAGGATAGGGTGAGGAGGTTGGGATGATCCCATGGGATCAAGGATGTGACTCAGATCCAAAACAATCAGAGGCCACCTCACCCTAGAAGTTTCTTGACACAGACGTCGCCTCTGCCTCGGCAAAGCCTCTGCGCTGACCTCCTGTTCTTAACGGATCGTTCTAACTTCACCTTCAAGCCAAAGTGGCTATTTTGATTCCTCACTAGAATCTTTGTTAAAAAACCAATTCACAGGTCCTTCTCCTTCCCCTGTCATGAATTCTGCGTATACCTGGTCTCTTCTCGACCGAAATTTCAGGTTTCGGGGTTTCACGATTCCCATTATTGAGAACCTCAACCTTCTTGATCCACCAATCTCCAATATCTCGAAATTTCGAAATGGCTTCAATAGTGGTTAGTCCCCGTGGCTACCTTTTGATCCATGTGACCACTATTTCATATGATTGCAGTCCTAAGTCTTTCATGATTTCGAGCTTTCGAATGCTAAAATGCATGGACCCCTTTGTCCTTAGGATTCCCGATCCTTCGAATACCGATCTCCCGAAATGGTCTCCTTTTCGGGATTTTCCTTCGAAGACCTATATTTTTGCCACTCGTCCACTAGAGATGGACGATCCTCATCACTTTGCGGTTTTGGGAACTAAAATGTTTATGGGTTTTTCCCCCGGAACTCCCGAAGTTTTGACTCATGACCTCTCATATGCTGAAATGACGTCAGCCGACCCCACACCGGAGCTTTCCACCTTATCGGGGTTTCGGACTTTGCAGTTCCGAAATGTCTGTTCTTCCTGTCTTCAGGATTCGTGAAATGCCAAATTTCAAAATGCCGAAGGTTTTCGATCTCCACCACATGTCCCAACCGATGGATGGTCCTCGATCATTTGCAATTTTGAGAAGTCAAATGCCGATGTCCTTCTGTCCTTTTGAACCCCGAAAATCCAACATGCAAAATGCCGACGGGCTCTTGATTATCGCCACCTGTCTCAAATAACAGACGATCTTGATTCAGTCTCGGGATTTCGCAACTTGTGATTCCCCGATGTTGTGGTTTCTATGTCAACTTAAAGTCCCGGTAGCTGAAATACCGACAGGTTCTTGATCTCCGCCACATGTTTCCTCCAGATGGATAGTCCAGATCAAGATCGAGGTTTCCACTAAGAAGTGACCCGATCTCCTGTCCTCTAGACTCCCAATACCCCGATGCCTTTTGGGACCTTCACTCTGCCTGCGAGATTTTAACCTTCATGCAACTCCATTCAGATCCTACAGCGGATGGGTAACTAGGTGAGGATCCAATGGCTCACGATCTCCTAAGCTTGAAACTATGGAAACAGCCATAACCCCCTTGCTTCTCTATCAGATCGGACAACTGGAGGGATTTCGCAATTCTTCTACGAAGAATTTTGACCGTTCGTCTCTTCCCTTTGATGACTTAGCAGGTCCGAATCCTTCTGAGGTCTTCCATGACTTCAAACCTTTCAAGAACCTCATGCACGCATTCCTTGTAGCAACCCTCAATCACTTCGGTGTTGAACTCCTTTAACTCTGCGCACTCCTTGCAGTGACAATCCTTCAATAACTTCTCAGGTTTCAAACCCTAGATTCAAGCTTGGTCTGTGCACACATTGCACGACTCCTGTGCCTAACTACAGCTTTGAGGAAAATGAGAACAAGAGCTAACTTATCTGAGCCTTCAGAGATAAGACCTATGAACCCTTTTGTCAATGCACTCCTTGCAGACAATTCAACTGCACTCCTTGTAGGAACCCTCGCTCAGATAGAGAAACAATTGGAACTCATTTCCTAACTCTTTCTCTCTCAGATTTCAAACCTTTAACAAGAAATCGTCCGTACACAACATAGAAAGCAAATGTATAACAGAAAGAGTAAAATGATGAACATACCATTCAACATACACATACAAGAAACAACTACAACACCATGAACCTGAATTAAGACTTCTTCTATTAACTTAATCTCTGTACATTGGTGGTTTCCATTACAGTTTCTCTGTTCCAGCTCTATATGCTCTTTTTTTCTCCTTCTTGGTAATTTCCTTCACTACTATTCTCTCAATTGGCATCCTCCTTCTATGTTACAATTACACAATGAGGGTGTCTATATCTGTTTTCCCTCCACTCCTAAAACTGTCAACTCTGAGAATTCAAAGCTACCTACTAACATAAATGCCTTCTACCTACTATGGATGAGAGAAGATCGCTCAAGGTCCTTTACAATATATGATTATGCCTCTCCTTAACTATCACATTTACGTTTGGCGCATCTATCTTCAAAAGGTTTTAAACAATTTATCATGTGTTTAAAATGTATTGGCACTTGCCCCACGCTCGCTTGACATTGGCGATGCTCTTGCATCATACTCCGTCACTTGAAATTTTTCATGGGCTCCTATCCATGAGCTCTCGCACGGTCTGTCCATGCTTCTGAATCTTTTCTTCATTCTCCCAGCTGGCATCTTCAATTGGATGTCCTTTCCACTTGACCAAGTATTCAAGGTATTGTTTTCTTTTGGTCTTCTTGCTAATTCTTTTGTCTAGTATGCTTTCCATCCGTGGCTTCTCTGCAATAGGCATCTGCTTTGTCCAATGGATCTATACTTGTTCATCACTTGTTCCTTCTTCTCCAGTTTTGTATGGGTACAAATCTGAGACATTGAATATTGGAGAAATTATGATCCCATTAGGTAATTCAATCTCATAAGCATTTGCTCCAAACTTCTTCAAGACCTTACATGGTCCAATCTTCTTCATCTTCAGTTTGTTATATGTCCCCTTAGGGAACCTTTCCTTTCTCAGATGTGCCAGAATCAAATCACCAACCTCAAACTGAAGTTGTCTCCTGTGTTGATCTGCTCTTTATTTATACTCCTGGCTCGAGTTCTGTAAACGTTCCTTCACCTGGCTGTGAAGTTCTTTCATCACCTCTGCGAAGTCTTCTGCACTAATGCTCCTAGTCGCAATTTGTTCTGTATACCTCAGCTTAGAAATTCCTCTCGGCTGCATGCCATAGACAATTTGAAATGGACTTTGTCGCATGCTTCTATTAACTAAGTCATTATAAGCAAACTCTATCTGTGCTAATATATTGTCCCATTGGCTGTGGTGTTCTGTCACCAAGCTCCTCAGCAAGTCTCCTAAACTCCTATTTACCACTTCTGTCTGTCCATCCGTCCAAGGATGATAAGCTGAACTGAATGAAAAGTTAGTTCCCATCTTCTTCCACAAGGTCCTCCAAAATTGTCCTACGAATTTAGTGTCTCGTTCCTAAACTATGCTCCTTGGTAAGCTGTGAAGTCGAATGACTTCTTTGAAAAACAGATTCGCAATGTGAGTTGTGTCACTGGTTTTTTGACATGGAATAAAGTGTTCCATTTTGGAAAATCTATCCACCACCACAAAGATTGAGTCAAAACCTCTTTTTTTTCTTGGCAACCCCAATATGAAATCCATGCTGACTGCATCCCATGACCTCTCAGGTATTGGAAATGGTTGATAAAATCCTGCATTCTGTCTTTTTCCTTTCGAATGATGGCAAATTTTGCATCTGTCCATGAATCTCTTGGCATCTTCTCGCATTCCTAGCCAAAAATATGACTCATTCAATTTTGCGAATGTCTTGTCATGACCAAAGTGCCCGACCAATCCTCCATTGTGTTTCTCCTTCAGCAAATTCTCCCTCATGGAGCATTTTGGAATACAAAGTTGATTACCTTTAAAAAACAATCCTTCTTGGATCATGTATTCTGTCCATTGGCTTCTATCTCTGAGAATTGGATTCTCAGCTGCTTCATATGCCTTCTTAAAATATGGATCATCTCTGTACATGTCCCTAAGGTCATCAAAACCCAATGTTTTAACTCTGAACTCCTGCAACAGCAAACATTTCCTGCTCAAAGCATCAACAACCTTGTTAGCAGTTCCAGAAATATGCTTAGTTACAAAAGTAAAGTTCTGCATGTATTCAACCCATTTTACATGTCTTTGATTCAACTTTTCCTATTGAGTCACAAACTGCAGTGCATGATTGTCACTGTATAGGACAAACTCCTTCGGAATCAAATAGTGTCTCCACTTCTTCAATGCCTGAATGATAGCATAAAACTCCTTGTCATATGTGGAGTACTTCACCTTCGCTTCATTCAGCGTCTCGCTGAAGTATGCTATCGGCCTGTCTTCTTGACTCAAGACTGCCCCTATTGCAAATCCACTTGCATCGCATTTCACCTGAAATGTCTTTTGGAAATCAGGCAACACCAGAATTGGTTGTTCCGTGATTTTCCTCTTCAACAGATTAAAACTCTTCTCAGCCTCTTATGTCCAGTGAAAAGATTTGTGTCTTTTCTTCACTATGTCCATCATCGGTGCACTAATTCCACTGAAATTCCTGATGAACTTCCGGTAGAAACTAGCCAATCTGTGAAAACTTCTCACCTCAAATATGTTCTTCGGTGATGGCCAATTCTTGATCACTTCCACCTTATCTAGATCCATCCTCAATTTATCTGTAGAAATAACAAAACC
>JASDQU010309459.1:0-10203 GCA_032191745.1 Picea mariana
TTGGGTAGGAGGTTAAAAGTTATTCTTGAAGGGTCATGATCTGCATGCAAGTTTAAAGCCCTAGCTTGCTAGTCCGTAGGGTAGAAAAACCCCACAACAACTTGTGAGCGTTCAACCGAATGAAATAGTAACGTCATATCTCAAATACTAATAGAAGGTGAGCAGAGTGATCTACTCTCTTGTGAGAGTGAGCAACAAGATCATCTAGGTAAGCTTCAAAAATATTCTTGAGATCATGAAAATCAAAGGTCATGACATGTTGGAAGGTTTCTCCAACATTTTTAAGGCTGAAAGGAATTTTCCTGTATGAAAAATTACCCCAATGACAAATAAACACCGTCTTATGTTGATCCTTAGGTTTGATTTGAATTTGATTATACCCTGAAAATTGATCCATAAAATAAAAGACTTCTCTTCCCATATACTCATCAAGAATCTATTCAATGAAAGGAGTCAGGAAGTTATCTTTAGGACAAGCATTGTTCAGGTCTAAAAAATCCACACATACGTGAATAGTTCCTTTATTTTTATTTACGGGAACGGGGTTGGACACCCATTCAATCAAGGGAACCGGGTAGATGAAAACAACATTAAGTAGATTCTCTACCTCTACCTTAATAGTAGGGGCCTTCCTAGGATTAACAACTCTAGGATGTTGTCAAACATGCTTTGCATCTGGATAGGTTTTAATATCATGTTTGAAAATGTTGGGGTTGATCCCTGGTATCTCTTCATACGATCGAGCGAATACATCATGAAACTCTTTGAAGAGATCGGTGTAGATCTAAATTTATTCAGGTTAACAATCCACACCGATATATATGTTCTCAATTTTTCTAGGAATACGAGAGATGTTGATTGTGATGGTAGGAGAAATATTCTCCATGTTTCCTTTGACATAAATACCATGTGTATCTAATGGAACCACAACGTGACCGACCATATCACTCAAGGTAGATCTAAATTCATCATGTTCGATATTAACAAGCTTTGGGAGGAAATAGGAGCGATGATGCATATAGTCCCAAGGCCTATCAAGATTATACATGGCCTGTAAGATGGATTCAGCTAAAGGTAAAGTATCATTGAGGGAATCATGGAAAAATTATGATTGAACGGCCCATACGGGCTCTAGAAAAAGATCCACCTCATCCATCACAAGGAGGAAGGATCCGAGTCTACAGTAGTGTCAAGAATAGACTGATACACAACTTCTACCACTAACACTGGAATTTCCATCCCAATGTGAGACTAACCTTCATGTAACATAGTCAGGGAAGGTAGGGTCTAAGGATCATTGAAATATGAAGTATGTAAAGGAATGAACCTCATCAACAATGGAGACTAACTGGAAATGGAATGAATGTGGTGAATTGGTGCCATGAAATCAAAGCTACCCATTAGAGAGGAATACATTTTGACACCAACATCCTGAGTTGCTTTCTAAGAATTATCGATCACAGGGACATAAGGTCCAATTCAGGCATTAGGACTAGCATGGGAAAATGAAAACTTATCAATCGTCACTATTTTCCCTTCGTGAGGAAAACATAAGGTGTAGAAACTGGACGACACAATGACTGTCATGGAATAATTCCAATTACTCCCTAGTAGTAAATTATAGTCGAGGTGTGCATCAACCACCTCGACATCAACCTCCACTGTCTTCCCACCTAAATGGACCGGAAAAGAGAGAATAATTCTGTAGGGTTGAAATGAGCACCCATCAAATGCTGACAACATAATCATAGATTGGGATAGAGGCAGAGAGCCAATGGCCTTGCAACGGGTTAGGGACATCATGCATGTCGAAACACCTTCATCAATTACAATGCATTTGAGGGTAATTTTCATGTACTCCACATGGATTTTAAAGGCCATGCGGTAAGGTAAGCGAGGCCTAACATCCGTGACATCAAACTTGATAACCTTTGATCCCCTTGGGTCTAGAACTCCTAATGCAGATAACAAGGCATTCCTCTGTGAAGGACATTTCTAGAGCACCTCCAAAGCCAACATCGCATAAGGGGTTTGGCCCAAATATTCGACAATCAAATAGTTCTTGGAAACTTTGGCATTATGATTGTGGGTATATATCTTTAGTACTCCTTTCAAAATATGAGGTAGAGGTTTTGGTTTTTCGATATGAAAGGGTGTTTCGAGAGGAGCAGGAGACTCTATACCTACAATGGTCTATGAAGAACTGTAATCATGAGATTGAGTGGCTAAATAAATCTAAGAATTGAACATATTGACACATAAATGGCCACCTTCATGTGCCGATGGGTTTTGAATCCAATTCCATGCATTTATGGTGTTGGGGGTCCTCGTGGCCATGTGTTGATTATGCAAAAACAAATTTGTCAGCACAGGGGGTAGCTGTGATAAGAGCCTCAAGGCTTCCTCTATTTTTGGGTATAGGTGGGTAAGGTGATCATATTTACAAAGTTTACAAGGAAACTTCACCTTCCATTTTTCTTTCTTTCCCTCACCAAAATTATTATTCAATATATCATTGCTAGTGTCGTCCTTGTCTTTATTATTATTTTTCCCACACTTACGATTATTATCTCATCCTTTCCTTTTATTCCCTCCTAGTTTCTAGTTACCATTTGGGTTATCCAACGACTATATAGAATGCACATCTGTTGACTAAGTGGGAGTGGAGGACAAAGTTGAATCTTGTCCTGCTACATGCTATCTTAGAGACAAATATTTTAACTAATTCTTCACCAAGTCTGTAGACTTAGCATTTGCATAGCCTATGATGCCATCAACATGAGGCCCAATATTTTTTCTAGGGTCACAGTTTGACCATGATGCATTAGGAATAATTTCATACAACATCCCATATTGAGAATATACGAGTTCCAATTGATGGGATTCGAAAATAGATTCTTCCTCAGAAGTTACTCCGGATGTACAGACATCCTTTGAAATATAAGGAAATAAGGACTTAAGGAATCACTCCAACAAAAACTCTAGAGGAATGTAGTCTTTTATCAACCTCTTCCATCTATGAAACTCTTAGATATGGTCCAAGATATGTCTGGCTTTATCTTGGTGGAGGGCCGATAAAAGTTCTATGTTGGCATCGTAATTAACCGACAACTAGAAGTGGTTGAGAAAGACCAAAACCATCTGATTAAAATTTTCATATGTTACCCACGGTAGATCAATGTACCATTTAACAACGACCTCTATGAGGGTGCATTGAAATAGCCTCAAATAAATAGAATAGTCATTCAGAGAGTTAGATGAGAACTAGAGATGAAAAGTAGTGACATGATCACCCAGATCCTCGCTAGTCTTTCCTATGAATTTTGGAATTTCTGAAGGAATCTTGGTGAGGATGGGGGAGCATAAAATATCATGAAACACAGGGTCATTCATTAATTTTGACAAATCTGGCAGATTAAGCATGGCCAGAAAAGAGATCTGGGGTTGCAGTGTCTGAGCCCATGCTCCCAGAAAAGATTGGGGCTGAAGGATTGCATGTCATCAAGGGTTCTAGTATATTCCATGGCCCTGTACGCTAGGATAATATCCTCCTCCAAATTAATTCATAAAAGGTTTTATGGGAGCCATACATGTGAAAGCGGCATGATGAGGGTTATATACATTTCCCTGAGCTGAAGGAGCTCCAGGATGGGAATTTCCCATAGTGTGAAACTGACTCCCTCTAGATGGATCTCTAGAGAACAGAGGGGGATTCTCCATAATAAATTCATTTGTTAGAGTCGGCATGGAGGAAGAAGGGATAAAGGATAAAATATAGGAAGTGAACTGTTCATCCGGTTGAGCACTCCATCCAAGAGCATTGAGACTAGGATTAGATAAGGAGGAAAGAGGAGGCCAACCTCCAACAGTAGGATTCATTTAAGGAATATGGCATCCACCAAATGAGAGAGGAGAATACGAAGGAGTCATGCCCCTAGGTCAAAAACTAGGATTCACATTAGCCGCTGAAATGGAGGATGAGAGTTGTGACTTCATGTTGGTTATACCAAAAGAAAATGGATTATACATCGAAGGTATTGACTGAGAATTGTGATTTGGCATACCAAAAAGAGATCTAAAAGGTTTCATACCTATGGGTCGAGTAGAACCCACAGGTTGGGTAGAACTAAAGACATGGATCTCCGACACCCCCACCATCGAGGATGAAGGAGTCGAAGGGATCCCACTAATCTAGAAGATATAGGAGTCGAGGGAATCCCTATGACATTTGGGTTTGATTCAATACTCATAACTAGATGATCACAAGTCTGGGAGGTGGATATATATGTACCATGTTTATTAACTTTATGCCTTTTAGTAGGAAACTTCGGTAAAGAATCAAGACGTGATGGTAACTTTAACAAACAGAGAGGCCTACGAGGAGGCTGGTATTTCTCCATGATAACTCAAGAGTCGATATATAAAACCAAATCCTAGGGCCAACTAATAATCAAAGAGCACACCAAAATAAAGAAAAAAGGACCAATGCACACAATTAGGATATAGTGGCTGAAAAGGGGCCTCCCTCACTAGAGTAGGTATGTCTCGCTCAATAGGGGCCTGAGACTCCATTCAAAATATTGGAGGTATTGGAAATCAGTTATAAGGTCCCTCATGGGCTTAAAAACACATTCGGTCAGATCCCCCTGGAGAGGTAATCCTCCGTAAAGGTTGTGTTTTGTTCGACCCTTATCTGACTCAGGGTATCTGCAAAATAACCCCTATAAGTAACCTATGCGTCTACCTATGTTAAGCAACTACAGTCACCAAAATATAACCAATGCGTAGGCGAATAGTTGTAAGTCCTCCCCACTGTATGGGCAGGGTAAAAAATCCCAAAATCTTGAAAGCACTGCCTCTCACAAAGGTAAAGGTACTAGAAAGACCCCCAAATATGAATAGAACCCTTGAAATATCTCTGACGCTAAGAAGGTATTAGAGGGCTATCTCTGCAACCAACTTTGTGTGACCTTGTTCTTAAATATAGTGTGAGTCATGCCTCCTAATTCCACTAGTTACACAATGGGTTTCACCACTCCCTGGTTAGACACATATGTTTAGTTTAATAGCCTTGGAGAAGTTTACTCACAAAATCCTATTCCAAGGCCTTATGTCCTATGCTTGTTTGTGTACCCTGAAAAATAAAATCATTTCTACTAAGTTTTAATTAATCAACATTAATTTGAATGTTTTCTTCTTAATCAAGGGGTGTGGTCGTGAAACTGATGGTATTACAGACTCAACATATAAAAATAAGTGAATATAAAAACACTGCTAAGAACTAGTCTTGAATTTCAAAGAGATGGTATGCTTCTAAATGAAATTTTTCGAATGCAATCTCTACAATTTTAATGAAATGCAATCTCTCTGCATGTTTCAAAATAAATGCAATGTAATCAAAAGTAAAAATTCCATAATAAAAAATAAGAAAATATTTTTGTATTTTTGATATAAAGAAAAGAAAATGCAAGGAATGAATAGAAACTTTACAGGCATGCCTTACTACAAGAAAAAAGTGACAAGCCAAGAAGGAAACCATGAAGAAAACACTCATACCAATGTGCAAGGAAAACCAATGAAAAAGATGATAAGAAATAATACATCCCAAAAATTCAACAATAAGAAGGTTTCCTATCAGTTTGTAAGCACTTAACAGTCAAGACAGAGACCCATGAAGACTCAAGAACCAACCAAAATGACCCAACAAACACCAAACTCAGCCATTAAGACTAAACAGATGATATACATGTCTGTTTGAGAAAAACTAGCATATATACGCACTCTAGAGGAAGACAACTCACACATATACATGTCTGTCAAGGGAAAAACCACGTATACCTAGTCAAATGATACCAGGGAAAGGCTTAAGCCAATAAACTCATATGAAAAGTAAAAATATGCTTTCATGCAATAGGCGACAAGGAAACTCAGGCTAACAGAGAAAAATCAAGGAGAAAAACACTCCAAACCCCCAAAAAGAAAAAACATTCCTTAGTATGGTCACCAATTTTGTCATGAGGAAAATATATCTATGGAAAGGGGTAAACCACAACAGACGAAATGACATGTAGAAATCAACTCTAATCCCAAGTATGCTATATAAATTAAATGCTAACAAAACAATGCCAAGAGCCTACCTCTTCTGGACGTTCGATGAAGACATACCACCATTGAGCATGCAACCCAATGCTTTATACCTGCAACTTGTCCTCAACAACCAAGATATGCAAGCATATGGTGATAATATATAATGCTATCATATATATTATCATAATCCATTAACATACATGACAAATACGCACATGGAAAAGTAATTCAAATTTTTTCAAGATATCAATTAGACGAGAAGAGAGTTTTTCTATTAAAATAATCAACATAAGTACATAGGTGACAAACTTCTGTAACAACACATATCGGAACCAAGAAAATAAGTCCCTCTAGCTGGGCCTCCACCACTTCAATCCTCCACCAAATGAAAGCTCATATAAATTAGTCGATGAAGTTCTCCATCACTAAGAAGGAAGAGTTTGGGGGTTGAACAAGGAGTTCAAACTTTCAAGGACAAAGGGATGCATACTCAATATGAAGTGAAATTTCTTCAGAGTGTCTTTGCTCTCAAAGTTGAATTGTTGAATCCCTCAAGTATTAGAAATGGCTCAATTTATAGCCTTCAAATGGAACTGAAGGGACAAGGTGGAGTGTTTCTTGTATATGGAAGGTCAAGGATCATGGATCTCATGACATTGCATGGAAACGAGACATTATTTTTAATTTTGAGCACCAAACCCGATGTACGTCAGATGTAGTGGAGCAACTTTCATATACGCTTGTTGTATAACTAATAGGGCGTGTATATATGGAAAAATATTCTTTTTTTTCTTTGGAAGGTGCCGAAATGGGACTTCAAGTCTGCATAGGGAAATGGAAAGGCCATCCAAGCAAGTTTCATGGGGTGAGGCAAAATTTGTTGTAATAATATTGGGCCGAGTACTACTATTGGAGCTCGTAGATATATCAGAGAGATATAGCACAAGGAAAACCCTTGTTTGTAGAAAACTTGAATAGCCTAAACCTTGGGACATAAACATAAACATAATGGACATGATCTATTACTGTAAAACTCTGTATCCTGCATTCTGGTTGTGAAATTCCTACACATTTCTTCCAATTAAAGATTTGACCATTTCATCATTGCAGTATTCTTCAGCTCAGATTATAAATCCGCAAGAGTAAAAAAAAAGAGTATGGGGCCTGTCAACACCCTTATTTATAACCTAGTCTATTTCATTCCTATCTTCATTCTGATCATAGTGGAACCCTTCACTTTTAAGCCTTTGTTTGACACCCTTATTTGACATTTATCCCATTGGACTCCTCTCTTTGTCCCAATAACCCTGGTACATCTCACTTTTTGTGGTCCTAATTTCCATCCCACCACCTCATATACTACCTAAGTCGCTACCATGCCAACCACCCAAGCTCAGACCCAAGAAGATGGGGATACTAGGTTTTCCAATTTAGAATTGTGAATGGAATCCATCCCCACTACCATACAAAACACAATCAACGACTCCTTCCCTGCAACAATCCAAGAAGCCATCCATGAAACCATACATCAATTCACAAAAGGTAAGTAGGTAGAACCCAATGCAGAGAACCCTCAACATTCCCATTATGAGTATACTCATTCCTCCCACTCCCCTTGGGGTTCTCTACTCTTTGAATAAGGTTCTCAAAGTTGACATCGGGGATGATTTTAGGGGCTAAATTTCACTCATGGGCTAATTTTGCATGGTTTTTCCAAAAATGAGATTCGCTATTTTAAAAATGATTCACCCAAATTCTATAGGATAAAATTATTTTACCTTAAAAATTTCCAAAATTTTATAAAAGCTATCTAAAATATTTAGAAATTTGAATATTTTTACAAAAATATTGCCAAACATTTATAGTTGACATATGAAGGATTAGTAATATTCACCAAGGTTTCTACATTTTAAAATAAATTTCCACCCTTAAAATCATCCTTGGTTGACATGCATAAATTTGATGGATCTAACCCAGCAGGGTGGGTCTCTCAAATGGAACAATACTTCTCCCTCCATAATATTTGGGATGATGAGACCAAACTCCATGTACGGGTTTTGTACCTGGATCAAGAATGATGGCAGTTGAATGAGAAATGTTATCTAGGAAGTCCCACTTGAAACATTTTCACTAAAGTAGTTTGTGCCCGTTTTGATAAGGAATCACATTGTTTGGGTAGATTCACCAAGTTGCGCCAAATTGGATAAGTCATAAATTTTATCACGACACTTGAACAATTGGCTATCCATATTGAGGGATTATATGATGCATTTTACCTTGAATGTTTTATTAGTGGCTTAAAGGAAGTCATCTAGGCTCATGTGAGCATGCATCATCCTACTACCTGGTTGCATGCATGTCAATTAGCAAAGGATGTAGAGACCATCATTTAGGCCTCACCCATGACGGCTCTAGTTCTTAACTATCCTCACCCATAGGCTCTCCCAACTTTAACACAAACATTGAAGGTCCAAAAGGTATCTCTAGATAAAATGGTAGAATGTCGCAAGCAAGGCATTTTCTACTATTGTGATGAAAAGTATTCGGCAAGGCATAAATGTAGGGAAAACAAGTTCTTCCAGATTGATGCATCCACTTCATCTCCTTCTGAATACATCCCATCAGATGAGGCTCTTGACCTAGATGAGGGTCCACCAAGTGATCATGCCAAAGCTCCATTTGTAACCCCTATGGAACTAGAGGAACCCATCACATCGCTTCATGCACTCTCAGGTATTTCGACTACGTAGAGATTGAAGCTCAAGGGCTACATCAAACATTGGTCGGTGGTGGTGTTGATTAATAGTGTTAGCACCCATAATTTTATTCATCATAGGCTTGTTGATGAGATCTATTATTGTGTCCTCCCTATTCCTAATTTTCAAATCCTCATTGCTAATGGGGGTACTATGAAGTGTGGGGGCCTTTGTGAGAACGTCAAACTCCAAATGGGTGATTATACTATAAAAACCCACATTTTCTCTATTTCCATGGGTGTTTGTGATATTGTATTAGGAGTGGAATGGATTCACACTCTTAGGCCATTGACATACCTTCTTAAGAATAATGCATTTCATTAGACACCTATTGTTGAGCAAGCCTTCATAGAATTAAATAGGGCCATGTGTACTAGTCTTGTCCTAGAAACGCCCGACTTCAATAAAACCTTTGTGGTAGAATTAGATGATTCTGGCACTGGTATAGGTGTAGTTCTAACACAATATCGTATACCTTTGGCCTTTACTAGCCAAGCGTTGAGTGGCCACAATTTGGGTAGAGTTACCTATGGAAAACAAATGCTGGACATTCTCCATGTGGTGCACACATGGTGACCATATCTCTTGGGATGTCATTTTTAGATCAAAACAAATCACATAGTCTCAAATATTTTTTGGAGCAATGACTATCCTCCCCAGAAAAAAAATAAGCGGTTGACCAAAATGTTGGGTTATTATTATGAAATTATATATAAAAAGGGAAATGATAATATATAATCTGATGCATTATCACACCAAATTGATGAAGACTAATCCCTCTTTTCATTATCCTTACCAATCCCTAATTGGATTGAAGAAGTATGCCAAGAGTGGCTAACACACCTGAATCTCTCTGAGTTAATTCAATGCCTCCAGGAGGACCCTAATCCTCCCATCGACTACACTTGGAAGGACAATATTATCATATATAAGGATCGCCTGGTTCTCTCACCCTCTTCAACACTCAAGCCACAACTCTTAAATGAGTTGCACTCATCAACTATTGTGGGTCACTTTGGCTTCCAAAATACATATGCTCATACCCGTCGTTCTTTTTTCTGGGCAGGCATGAAGAAGGATATGCTTCACTTTTTCAAAGAATGTGAGGTGTTCCAATCTAATAAAGGTGAAACTATCAAGTCTCTAGGTTCCCTACAACCCATACCCATTCCAAATTCTATATGGAAAGAAATCTCCATGGATTTTATAGTGGGCCTTCCTAAAGCTGGGAAAATGTCCTTCATCATGGTGGTGGTTGATCACCTCTCTAAGTATTCTCATTTTTGTTCCTTACCCTACCCTTTCACACCAACACTCGTAGCACAAGTTTTCCTTGATCATATTTTTAAGTTACATGACA
>JASDQU010309459.1:37723-51415 GCA_032191745.1 Picea mariana
TGTCACGAGAATATATTCTAGTTTGATTTCTGTGTAGGTGTTGAGGATGGATCCAAGTTTAGAGGGACCTCCTACTGAGCACAATGTGATGGGACCAAATGAGTACATCCCTCGCTAAGAGGGAGTTTTATATTTTTATCTTGGGAGGTACTTCGCATGTGTGTCTTATATGTTGAAGTTACCTTGTACCTACACTACTAGACACTTGACTTTGTAATGAGTTTTTATAAAGTTGTGATAAAGTGGTTCTTTTATGTAAGTGACTTTTTTAATAAGCGTACCTTCTAATATTAAAGTGATTTATTTTGGAGGGAATGAATCATGACCCTTGATCTTGTAAAGGAAAGATTATATATTGGCCATTAGATCTAAGGTTGGAGAAGGTGAAGGTTCACTCTCAGATTATAAGAGAATGCATCAGGTAGTGTAAAAGACACATTGAGGAATAGTGTGAGAGAGATTTTCAAGTAAGATTGAGAGAGGGAAGTTAGGGAAACAAAGAAGGTGCATTTCCCAAGAGATATTGGGCACAAATCCCAAGGGAATAATTTTGTGTGAGTGTTGAGTTATTTTTTTACTGTTGGAGGCCATACTGTATGGATCTGTATAGTCTGTACAATTCGTACAACAAGGGAAAGAGTGCACAAAAATCAAGGAAAGGAGTGGTATGATTTTTAAGGTTGAAGGGTTTTTCTTGCTGATGCTGGGATGTACACATCAGTCAATACAACAAACTATGGGCACACTTTTCAAGGTGCTTTTTTCGGGGTAGGTCATACAACAATACAGACGTGGCATGCTTTTCGAGGAATAATATTTGGGGGTATTTTAGTGTGTTGTAAGTGGATTTATCTTGCTAGAACTTATATTTATTACTGTTGATATGTGATTTCCTGAAGAATAATAATAAATCTCTCTATCTCTCTTTGGGTTTCCCCACATTGGGGTTTTCCCTAACATTGCCTAAATTTATGAGTTTTTCCGAGTTGAATGGTTGTTGTTCATTTTGTTTATTCCACTGCAAAATTCCTTATCAATGTGTATTTATGCTTATGGTAAATTCTGAATGTGGGTTTAGACAGTTCAGAGTTCATGAAAGACCGTTATCTCTAGGTTTCTATGTGTATGACATAATATTTTATATGTTGATTTTTTCATATAATTTCTACAATGGGAACTGGTAACATTGTACGTGGCTGAATTTTGAGGGGAAGAATTCTCTCAAACACTGAGGCACGACATAAGACTTGGCATCATAGACTCAAAGTGGACCAAAACATAATGCAACGAGTGTTGAGTCATTCTTTGGATGGTCCTAAGGAGTAGAAAGAATCATAATATTGGTTTAGTTTAGAGGCTTAATGGATTATCCAGGTGTATGGTAAAATGAAAAAAAGTGTCGTATTCAAGGGAGATTATGAGAGTTGCCTAAAAATTTCTCAAGAAACTTGACCCACTTCCGTCAATTTCCCCCCCATCCAGATAGATGAGTATCTGTTTTTCATTTAATGAGATCGAGGAGGGTAACACATGATTGATATAACTCATGGTTTCTAAGTTCCTCTTCCTTTATTTAACGAACTGGAAGAAGCAAGGTTTTGTCCCCAAATAGGCCCTTTAGTGCGTAATTTTGCGAGTCCATAGAAGGAAAACTCAATTGTTTTTCATATTTATGGAGTTTGAAAATAACTTAAAGAAGGCTCTGAGGTTGTCCTTTCTTAGGATTTTAGTCTTCGAGGTCCAAAAAAGTATAAAATGATACGATGAAGAACTCTTCTAGCTGAGATTAACTAGAGTGTTCCTTTTTCGTAGTTAGTCTGTTGGGACCAAAAAAGGGATAATATACCACTCAATAGACATCTATTAATTATTTAATGAGCTTAAAGTGTGATGAAGTTTTCTTAATAGCATCAGAAGGTCATCAAAAAATCTATGCTCTGTAAATTCCTGCATAATCAAGTTGTTCTGGGAATAAAATGTTAGTAGTTTCTTTAAAAATCGACAATAATTTAGAAAAACTAAAAAATAAAACATTATAAATGTGAAAAGGGGGTGTAAATGACTTAATTTGGATATATTAAAAATCAATTAGGAAAAAAAAAGTCATTCTCACCTTTTGTTTTACCATTTGCCTTTTTTCTTTGAGTTTTTCCCCCTTTGGAGTGATTTTTCGACGTTGATTGCGGGAGATACAGGCGACCATTCATGATTCCATCTGAATCAGGTTGGTTCTCTGGCCTTTCTCATTCATTTTCATGTCTTTTTTTCTTTTTTCTTTTTATCTAATTTCAACCTTTATTTCATGAGGTTGGGTTCTTTGGAAAGTCCTAGAGCACTGAACAAGATCGATGCTCCCTTAAGTAATCTAGGGGGGTGTTGTTTGAGATTTTAGCGCCCTGGTATGTCCTCTAGGGGAGTGCTAGCACTCTTTTTTTCTCTCCAGGGAGTGATGGGTGAAAAAGTTAATTTGATTTTGGTTTTTTAGGTTGTGAAAAGGTAATTCCTTTTCTTGAAACTTGGCTAATGTGATTCTTTTGTGAATTTACAGGTTTGCACTTAGCTAATCATGATTGAATGGAAGGAAGGAAAACATTAATTTGATGATATGGCTTCCTTACAAGACCCTCAAGCAAGGGTAGCTCTATGAAACTACGGCTTGCTAAAGTACTTCAAGCTACAAAACATGAGAAAATAATTCCTTTTACTTCAATATCTGATCAACTTATGGGACAACGATGAGAAAGCGTTTCGGATTGGATCACACATGCTTGAGATCAACATTAACGACATGTATTTCCTGACGGGGTGCTCTAGGAGGGGGAGCACCCATTCTTTTGTCTAGACATCAGTATACTCCACAACAGACATAGGAATATGTTTCCCAGTATTGTGTATCATGGTCATGCTTGGTAGGAGGAAGGATTGTCACAAAAGATGTGATGGAACTACCTCTATGATCCATTCTCTTATCTATCATGAAATTGGAAGGAAGCACTAGTGCCCACCTTGTTTCCAAGTCTCATATATCATATGATATTCAATGCTTGGATCCCAGGATTTTTAATTAGAGTGTAGGGTTATTGAGGAACATCAAAGAGCATATCTCTAAGTGTCAAACAGGTAGGAAGAAAAAATTTGGATACGGATCTTTCTTAGTTTCATTTTTTATAGAGCGAGTTCTACAGATGCAACTGCAAGTTTCATTGATAGCATGCCACATGACCGAGCCTTGTATGGAGCGGTAGATGAGTCTTTCACCTAGGTTGGGGAGTGAACCCTCAACCTTCCTCTTTACCAATGAATTCTTTGCATTGTAGCGGAGACAAATCATGGTTATATATGATTTCCCATATGTTTCCATTGAATTTAGGGGCAATGCAGACTTAGTGCTCCTCAAAGAGGCATAATGGCATGCATCAGGTACGAAATATCATAAACTTGTAATAGTTTTTTTGTTTTTATATTTTTATATGTATTTTTTTTATTGTACAACAAGGGATCTAAGTCTTTTTTTTCATCATGCATACAGAGGCACACCACATTCGTCAACAATTCCAACACTAGGACGTCATGGAGATGATCAGGAAGCAACAAAAATTGACGTCGGAGTAGGAGGACCCCTAGAGGTGGAGAGGAACCTCTACGGTTGGACCATTTGTGTTCCTTCCATGAGGATATGAGATGTACGCTTACATATTCAGAGATATACATTTGGGGTGCTTGAAGGCCTTAGTCATCTGCTACGATGAGTGGTGAGAGTAGTTGTGTTCTATGTTGAGCACAATGTGGTGTAGGAAGACAAGTAGATTCCCCTAACACATCAGTGTTTTATGATGATACCATGGGCATAAAGGCCCACATTTTCCCCTGCTATCTACTTTTTGGATGATGTATTTTGACAAAAAAATTTATATTTTATATATAGGCTTATATATATATATATGAGTTTTGCGATCGCTACTTATATTATATATATTTTTGTTTTAAATAATGTGATGTTTTTATTTACATGCTTCATGTCCTGAATGTTTATCTATGCACAATGTACTAATATAACATATAATTTTCCAATGAGTCTGTAGTCATATTAAGTTCTCTTGATATATGTTTATATTCTAGAAATTCAAAAGACCTCTTGAGTCAGCAAACTGTTATATGGAGACATAGAAAAATTGGATTACGAACAACATATTCACGGTTTAGTTGATGGACCATGAGTTGAGAATCAAGGTTGATAATCAATTCAGATATACCTAGAGAAGAAGCTTCGGTTAAAAGTCCAGTGACATCATGATATTCTGCATTGTTATTGGTTGCAGATACGAGGAAAATTCCTCTTGAACTCATTAAATTGCCAGAGTGGTAAATGACCTAAGCTGCAAAAATGATATTCATGGTATGTCGACTAGATCCATCCACAAATCCGAAATATATAGGAAAGGATGATGATATTTGCCCATTCAAGTACAAAGCAAAGTATAAGAAGCTTTAAAGACTAGGGAAAACTCGTGCATGAAAAAGTAAAGACACGCCCAACCAAAAACATATAGTACAATAATGTACAAAGCACACATGTGAGATATTATATGCATAGTAATTCTTTAGGTAAAGCCCATTTTAGGGCTCACCGAGAGATAATCCATCATAATCCACTAACTTGTAGGTGCCTCTCTGTAAAACTTGTTTTACGATGTATGGACCATGCCACAAAGGTTCTAAGTTACCTGCACCAAGTTTGTCATGATATTGGTCATAGACTAGGACAAAATCTCCTTTTATGAAAGCGCGAGGTTGGAAAGACTTATCGTATTGAGTCTTGATGTGTTTTTGATATGTCTAGTTGATGAGAGTAGCATCGCGATGGGTTTCATCCAACTCCGTTAGATATAAAAATCATTCTTCTTCAATATAAGTATGGGGTAAGAGTTCTATGGTGCGTTTCAAAGATGGAATATCACATTCAATTGGCAATACTACTTCCAACCCGTATACCAATTGGAAGGGTGTAAATCCAGTGGTGGTTTTAACTTAAGTCTGATAAGACCAGAGTGTAGACAAGAGATGAAAATACCAAGAGGTTTTGTTCAACCCCACCACGTGTTGAATCATGGTCTTCAAGACTTTGTTTATGGCTTCAACCTGTCCATTTTCCTGAGGATAGTAAGCAGATGAATTTTCATGGAAAAAACCTAGCTTGATGTGCAATTCACCCATCATCTGGTTCTGGAAATGGGATCCATGATCGTTTACAACAGATTGTGGGACTCTGAAGTGAGAGATGATATGATTGAACTCAAAAATTGTTGTAGTTTGACCATCATTAAGAAATGTAGGCATAGCCTCAACCCATTTAGTAAAATAATCGACGACGACGATAATATAATCATGCCCCCTGGATAAGGTAGGATTACATTACATGAAATAAATACCTCAATTGGAAAATGGACCAATGACGACAATGAGATGAAGTAGAGCTAGGTGGGTATGTTCTTTCTTCTGAAATATGTGACAGGGTGGGAATTTTTTAACAGCCTCAATGCAGTCTTTGAATATGGAAGGCTAAAAATAACTGACACATAATATTTTTTGGGTTGTAGCCATCCTAGAAAGATGGCCACCATAAGCTCCAATGTGAAAATCATTTAAAACTTGTTCATCCTCTTCATGGATTAAGCAACGTCGTAAAACATTTTTAATACCTCGATGGTACAAAGTGTCACCAATGATAAGGTAGTTCTTGGAATGGTGTCTAATTTGATGTTGTTCATCATGTGAAATTCCTGGTTGGAAGCATTAGGTCTGGAGATAGAGAAGGATGTCTCCATACTAGGGATAGGATGTGTTAATGAGGAACAATGATTCAATAGGAAGGGAATCATTGGGCTCAATATTCTCATCAGTATGGGGAATATATCAAATTAATTCTGCAAAAACTAATGATTTCTTAGCTTTGGATTTGGAAAAATCGAGATCGAATTCTTGGAGAATGACGATCTATTTAGGATATTTTCCCCCAAGTACTTGACGATTCAATATGTGGTACGCGGGGTTCAATTGTGCAATGATCGTGGTAGTGAGAAGAAAAATATAGTGGAGAAATATTTGGATGGACATAATGGCTACCAAATCCAACTTTTCAACATGTGAATATTGGAGTTCAGGACTTGAAAGGATCTTACTTAAATAGTATATCACATGTTCGGCATCGTCATCATCCTTTTGTACTAACACCATATGAATTTTGGAAGCAGATGCAACCAAATAAAGGATGTAATCTTTCACATAGTTGGGTGGATGCAAAATCAATGTATTCTTTAAAGCATGCTTGAGATCATCATATGAGCATTGAGAAGTTGCATCCCAGATTAAAGTGGCATCTTTCTGCAATAATCTCATGAATCCTTTATTAATTTTGGCATAATTGCATATAAAACGATAGAGAAAGTTTTCCTTCCCTTGCAAACTTTGCAGATCAGTAGTATTGTTGGGAGGGGGTAAATCGAGAATGTCTTTGAATCTGAAGGGATCCACCCTAATCCCATCTTTGCATACTATGAAATCGAGGAGTCTCCCTGATTCAACAATGGAAATGTATTTATGGGGGTTCAAATGTATATTCTAAAACCTACATCTAAGAAATATTTCCCTTAGATGACCAATATGATCTCGTCGATGAGACGAGTGAAATGGAAAGTCGTCAAGATAGGGTTCGATGATATTTTTATGTCATGGAATGCATACGACATAACCCGTTGAAATGTGGCTCCAACGTTCTTAAGGCCAAAAGTTAATTTTCGATAGGAGAAAGTCTGCCATGGGTGGATGTTATCGGACTAATCGATAGGTGCGGACACTAACAGATTTCCCTAGATCCACCTAGATCTAGAACAAAATAGGATAGGACATGACTCTTTTCCTAAGTTACGACCATTGAATTAGCTAGTAAGGAGGAACAAGTGACATACCTTTGTATTGCTTCCTTGAGTCTCTGTTGCTCCCGCTTCGCTCCAGTGATCTTGTGAGGTCAAGACGAAGAAAACACAAACCAACAAAAGTGAAGATAGAAAAATTTATTCAATCGTCAACCTATGCGTATGATCAAGGAATTACACAATAAAGTAAGAATGAATTTATGGGAAAGGGACATGTCGTTGTATCATATTAATTGAAAGTATAAAATACAACCTGATCACCTTGATGTCACAAGATTCCTTTCAGTGACTCTTGGTTCCAAAACACACACTTGCTCTATCCTTGCATGAAGAAGATCTAATTCCTCTTGATAGACCTACTAGAGTCTCCAAGCTTCTGTTCAAGTAGGGTTCTTCACACAATTCCTTCACCAATTCTTCAATTAATCTTGATTAACCTTTTCCATGAGAATCCTTTCAATATATAGGAGAGGGTG
The DNA here is from genome assembly GCA_032191745.1 of Picea mariana. NCBI lineage: Eukaryota > Viridiplantae > Streptophyta > Pinopsida > Pinales > Pinaceae > Picea > Picea mariana. Next base: position 45,132 of record JASDQU010309459.1, read on the forward strand.
AGATGGTTACATGGATGAGAATGATCCCACCAAATTAGAGAAGCCAGTAAAATGACAACCATACGAATGCCAACTCATTTTCTAGAAGATTCCCTTCTAGAACCCTCAAGACTTCTTCTCTTTTCCAAGCTTAAAAACAAGTTCACACCCTATGTATAGAGCAACCTATGAAAATTTCACACCCTAGATGAAGGTGGCCTATGAGAATGGGTCATTCTCACACCCTAGGCCATATGTAGCCTATGAACTCACTTTGAAAATATGTTTTCTGGAAGGAGATAAATGCCACTTTTCTTAGGAGAAAGTTCTTGTTAGGAACCTGAGTATGCCATTGTTAATACATCACCAAGATGACCAAAATCATGTGTAACAGAATTCCCCCCAAAGTATGAGGCCGGAATCAGTGACAGCCAAAATACTTTGTAAATTGCGTGTGTGTGTCGGAAACCAGGAGCGCACCTAATCGAAAACTTGCAAACAACCAAGCATCTACAGAATATCATACTAGTTCTGAGGTAGGCATTCCCATACTCAGATGACATATAGATGAAATCATAAACATAGGTCATGGCCACCAATCATACACCATGGATCCATGCCATCAAAATATCGCATAGACACCAAGAATACATCGTGGATCCATGCAAGAATATTCAAATTAAGACGACATAGCCACAAGACATACAAAGTAAATCTATGTGTCAGCAAATTATACACATTCCATCGCAACCTGGATCAAAGAGATGAGATCCAGGGTCTTCAATCCCGTCACCTAAAAGTACGAATCTAACCATGTGATTATATGTGTTGAAGTTGAACATGCTAGAAACCACTTGATTACCAGTCATTGATGAAACTGTTAACAAGTGCGAGGGAAATCACCATTAATGTCAATGAATCCCAAGGTACACTAGTACAATCCAATGAATGTGAACAAATGAGTTGAGGTCGAACATTCAATGGAATCTCCCGATCATGGGTCAATGATGAAAACCCACTGTCGAAAGTGAAGAAACCTGCCATTAAGGCATGCAAGTTCTAAGGTACGAAAGAATTTCTATGTCTTGGTTTCGGATAATGAGCTGGAGTCGATGGAACAAAACTCGTCATAGGAGGGCCTTGATGTATCCCCCATCAATGACATGAAATGATTAACATATTTTGAAGGCAAAACAGAGTATGATGGAAGTTGAACTGGACACAGGGAAGGCCGACATAAAGAGAATGAACAACTACAGATGGCCGACTCAATAGAGGTTTCGGATGAACTTCTCTTGAACATATGAATGACACAACCAATAATTTGATAGCATTGACTCAGAGACGACTCATGATATGACCTTGTAGCAAATCAAATGAGAGACAGATGGATTTCCCAAACCAAATTCAGATAATGAATAAGGGGATGTCATGTTCAAGAGTGACACTTACTACCAATAATATGAATACGAAAACACATCCCTTTCCCAAATTTTCCCCCACCATTTATGGCGAGTACCTCTTTATTTTTACGCAAGCTTGAGGAGGATAACATATGCTTGTTGATGTAAGCTCATCCTTTGGATGAGTCCTTTGGAGTATGTTTAACGAACCCTAGGAAGGAGTGGTTCAGTCCCATTACAGGTCTTTCGATGTTTGTTTAACGAGTCCAAAGATAGAAAACTCGAAGGTTTTTCATGATTATAGAGTCTGGAAAAACACTCAAAAGAGAACTCTCTCAATTCCTTTTTCATAAAATAGTCTGATGAGATCAAAAAAGAGATAAAATATCACCCAATAGATTCTTTTTTCAAATACTTTAACGAGCGTGAAAATAGCAAGGTCGCTCGGCAATCTTTTCATGTTTAGAGAGTCTGAAAAGAGCTTAAAGAGGACTCCAGGGGATTCCTTTCTCGTATAACCTTATTGAGCCCGAAAAAGTGATAAAAGTGTGCTCGATTACGTTCTCATGTATTTTCGAGTGTGAGAATGGACGAAGACCAAGCTCGAGGTTTTGTGCAAAAAACCATAAAAAATAATTCAAACATGCGATGAAAAAGAGAAAAAATATCCGTATCCCTGCGTATGGATGTCGAAGTCATCATGTCTGCAAAAATTCGCACTCATAGGGGTATTAGGCATTAGGTTTAATAAATAAAAAAATTATAAAAACCAACCAAAATGGTAAAAGTAAATATAAGTGGGTAAAAGTTCTTTTTACCATAATCATTGTAACTTTGCCAAGATTTTAACCCAAAACCCCTCTTTTGCCCTTGAATTTTGGCACTTGATTGCGGAAGGTACGAACAACCATTTGGCGAACCATCTCTGCCAGTGAGGTAAGCTCCTTGTCTTCTATCTTTTCATGGTTCAATTTTTTATTTTCATTGGTAAATTTCAAGTTTTTGAGCTTGTTTTAGGGCTTAAATTTGCGCTCAGGCATTCTTGCAGGCTGGCCACACGGGACCTACGAGAATGCATCATTCTCGCAGGTGGCCCCAAAGGCACCTGCAAGAACCGCAAAGTGAAAATTTTGTTTGATGTTTTCCCAATGAAAAATGTACCAAGGCTTAAAGAGAGTTGCTGACCTTCTTCTTATGGTTCTTGTGAAGGCATTTGGCTATCACCATGGTTTTGGAATGGCGTGAAAGAGAGAATGAAGAAGATGATTCTATTGCCGGGAATAACCCGGGCATTGTTTTTGCTTTGCAAGACTATGGTCTCTTGAAATTCTTTCGAATCCCAGGTATGAGGGCCCAATTCAGGCAGTTGGAGTACCTCATTCATATGTGGGACGTGGACCAACAAGTATTTCATGTAGGGGTCCACACATTGTCCTTGGATATCGAGGACGTTTATTTCCTGACAGGACTGTCATGGCATGGGTACCATGCTAGCTTGACTAGTAGCCGAGGTGGTGGGCTGCCTATGAGTGAATACTGCCATCAGTACTGTGTTCTAGAGGCGAAAAGGAGCAAAGGAAAAGTGGCCATTTGGGGGGTCTAGGATTTGACCCTTCACACTATTTTGTTCACCATTTCTCATATGGATGGGAGTGCTGCTCCACACATGGCTCTCCAGAGCTACTTTCAGTATGCCATAGAGTGTAATGAACCTCTGGTCTTTAATTGGTCAGATGCAGTCATTCGTAGCGTGAAGAGGCAGTTGACTAAATGCAGGAGAGGCGACCTGAAGCAATTCGTGTATGGGTCATTGTTGGTGTCCTTCTTTCTTGAGAGGGTTACTTTGCTGAGGTTGCAAGTTGAGTGGGGTCTACTGGCTCCAGAGGATTCGAGGATGTTGAGGTGGTGTAACCTCATGGCCCGACATGTAGCTGGACCAATCATCAAATACAATGATTCCTTCTTTGACTGGTTGCAACCACAGATTTTGATGGTCAATGATTATGCCTATGCCGGGTTGGACTTTCGAGGGGATCTAAACTTGGCCTTGCCCGAGGGTGCTTAGTGGGGAGATCTCGGTAAGAAGTACACATTTTTTACTTTTTAATGTTTTTGTGAATTTTATTATATGCAAATGTTTTTATGTTTGTCCGAGATTTAATTACAAAAATTCTTTTTCGACGACATAGATGTGGGGCCTTATCGACCTCCGGGTACTTCTCCTATTCAGTGATGAGGAGAGATGGCTCCAGTGCCATGATGGGATGCTAAAGATTATGAGGTAGTGGAACAAAAATTAGAGGGTTTAACTACAGACATTCCAGACATGCCTCTTGGAGAGGTCCTGCGACGTTATCAGTGTAATACGGTGGGCGTGTCAGAGTTTGTTGGCCGACTGCTTCATAGGGTTTCCCAGGCAGTCATGTGTCACTGTGAACGTCATCCATGACGTTACTTTGTAGAAGCTATGAGCTTCAGATTTTGAAATTTTGGTCCTCGAACAGAACTTTTTTGTAAAAAACTTTTTGATCGTTATATATACATACGGCTTCTACCGGCTTATCTTGTGTTGAGTGATACTTGTGATGTGATTGATTTATAAATGACCCAAATGTCTGTCTAATACATAGTTAATGTATTTAGACATCTAGGAATATGCTAATACTCAATATAATCAAAATAACGTTCCAAGAGGCGAATTCACAAATATACCCTTAACAAAGTAGGACTTCAAATAGCATAGACATTACTTAATTGTAGTACTATGAGCTGCAAATCGAGTTGTACAACCAAGTGATGGATACCGAGCGAGATAACATCAATCAACAATTCGATAATGGCGCTATGCTCTACAATGTTGTTGGTCGCACGGCCGAGGCACACACCTTGTAGAGTGATAAGTTCGTTCGTAGGGGCATAAATTGCCCACATAGCAGAAGAAAGGTTCTAAGTACTATGTCTAGCACCATCAGCGAAGCCAATGTGGGGTAGCGAAGACTCCGACATCTGAAAACCAAACACAATGTAACATAAGGGTAGAGACCAGATAACGAAAGAAGCATACTACAGTAACACACAAGAAGTATGATACAATGAAATACAAGTACTCGTGCACAGGTGATATTATGCATAGTACTTCTTTAAGTACAACCCATTCCTAGGTTCACTCAAAGGGATACCGTCATAATCTACTAACTCGTAAGCTCCCTTCTCCAAAACTTTTCTAACGATATAAGGACCTCGCCACATGGCTTCGAATTTTCCAGCTCCTAGCATATCTCGATCTTGTTCATAGAGGAGAACCATATCTCTTTCAGAGAAAATGCAAGGCTTGACATGTTTGTCATATTGGGCCTTGACATGTTTCTTCTGGGCTTCTATGACTAGGGTAGCATCGCGTCGAGTTTCTTCTAATCGCATGAGATACAACAGATGTTCTTCCTTTGCAGAAGTGTTTGGTAGGAGTTTGACGACTAGTTTTAAGGAGGTTATCTCACATTCAATCGGGAGGATGGCTTCTAGACCATAGACTAACCAGAAAGGTGTAAACCCAGTAGCAGACTTAACGGGCATTTGGTAAGCCCAAAATGATAAAAAAAACATTGTGTGTCAACTTGTTTTGTGAATCCTTATCATTCATCGAAGCATGGTTATGAAAAATTTATTAATCGCTTCGACTTGGCTGTTGGCTTGTGGGTAATACGGTGTTGAGTTTTCATGGCGAAGACCCAACTTTTTAGTGAGTTCAGACATCATGAAGTTTCTAAAGTGGCTACCGTGATCAGTGACGATAGCCCGAGGAACACCAAAACGAGCTATGATGTGATTGAAAATGAATAATGTTGCGGTCTTTCTAGTATTGTCAAATGTCGGCATTGCCTCGGCCCATTTCGTAAAATAATCTATGGCTACAATAATGTATCCATGCCCCCTGGCCGAGTGGGGGTGACATGTCATGAAATCGATACCCCATTTCGCAAAGGGACCAACAAATACCACAGGGTGAAGAGGAGCAGGATGTGATTATATCTTATGATTATAGGTCTGGCAAGCGTGGCATTTTTGGACTACGATTATGTAATTGTTAAATAAAGAAGGCAAAAAATACCCTGCTCGTAAGATCTTCTGAGCAGTAGCATACCCAAACATATGACCACCACAGGCTCTAGAATGGCATTCATTTAAGGCTTTCTCAGCTTTGTCGAATGTGAGGCAGTGTCAAAAAACAGAGTCAATCCCACGATGATAAAGAGTATCCCCGAGGATAATATATTGATAGGCTTGGTAGCGTATTCGATGTCGGTTAGTACTAGACAAATTGGGCCGAAAAGTATGGGTTTGGAGATATATGATGATATCACAGTACCAAAGATCATTGAAACTAATTAGGAAAAGGGATTCATCAAGTAATGAATTGGCTGCTACATTTTCCGTTTCAGAGTACGGAAAGTCGCATATCAACTCGGAAAACACTAAGTATTTCTTGGACTTAGCTTGTTCGAATTCCAAGTCAAAATTCTGGAGTATCACGATCGTGTGTGGACTTGGGAACGGTTGAAATGACGACAATGGTCGACAGGGTCGAGATTCATTGGTAGCTCTCGATGGTGTGTTTTTCTAGAAAGAGGATGGAATGGTGATGGTCATTGTCTCAGGGGGTGTCTTCCATGACAGACATAATCATCTCGTCCATGGGAAAAATGACGTGGAAAAGATCTGGAGATAAATCACGAAGAGAGGGGGTAGAAGGGGTTGCCGATTGAATGGCTTGATAGGCGGATTTGACCAGAATTAAAGGCATTTTGTCACCGTAACGAAGATGATCGCTGGGGTCGGGTACCATCCATGGGTCATGAGACGCAGGGGTTCCGTGAATCGAGGTGGAGATCATATTTATTGAAG
>JASDQU010309459.1:137550-149695 GCA_032191745.1 Picea mariana
CTTAGCTTCCATTGAATCCATCTTAGTATCCAACTTAGATTCCATTGAATCCATCTTAGCTTCCATTGAATCCCTCATCTCTTGTAGTTCATCTTTGGTTATTGTCTTCTTTTGTAAATCATTTATGTCCCTACGCATTTCTTCACCTTCATCAAGAGTCCAATTAGGATTTTCTAGAGGCTTATTTGGTGTAGAAGGTCCTTTTTTGGGTGGCATGTTGGCCAAATATCACTTTTGAGTCTTGATTTTGAGGTGGTTCTGCTAGACAATATTTATTCCATTCTATCTCCCAAGTTTCGTCCCTTCTAGGTATGAAACTTTCTTTTAGGTAGTTCTCTGATATTTCTTCTCTGCAATGCCATAGGTCTGATCAAAATTGTATGTGCTAAGTGGAATTTATGGTAACTTCCTCACAACTTGCCGATTTTTGGCCTTTCCAGGAGATCTCACTTGTATAGAATGCCCTGCACAAAATAATTGATATCAAATTCTGAAACTTGCACCCAAAATACTACAGACTGTCCAAGATCCAATGCAACCAGTACCACTCAATTTGGATACTCTAGCAAGAAGTTATGCTTGTTTTACCTGGAACACCTTCTTGAGGCTAGTCAATAGGACTAGTCAGATACCCTATCTTACACAAGGTGTATATACAAATTTAAGATGACCTAGAAGCTGAAATTTTTACCACAGGTACTTTACTAATTTTTGTAAATGGCCCCCAGAGGAAAGGGTATGAAACTTTATAGAAAAATTTTTATAGCAAAAATTATGCAATGACTCATTTCAGGATGATTCCAGAACCCTATCTTGTACAGGATGTATCTCCGAAAGTATAAGGCCTCAGGAGCTGAATTTTGAGCCCAACGTACCTTGATCCGTATACTAAATACCCTCCAAGAGGTTCCTTCTGAAACTTTGTATAAAAAAAGTTATAGGGAAAATTCCACGGTGTCTCAGATGTAGCAGCGAAACCCCAAGACCTTGAGCTCTGATACCATATGTTAAGAACCAAACATCAATATAGCATAGAAAAACCTCAGGAAAAGTACTCAACACCTTGAAAAAGAGATAATTTCAGATAATAAGCCTCTTCGAGGGGGCAACCTCCTTTTACCCCACTTAAATGTTCAAGTACAAGATGATTCAAAATGAAAATGTCTCCTTGGTATATATAGGAGACTAGGAGGTATAATTACAAATAATGGCCTAAAGCCGACATAATTAAAATAAAATTACTAATCTAAATTACAACTAATGGCCTAAATCCGACATAAATAAAATAACATTACTAATCTAATATGCCCCAATTAAGGGGTAATGAACCAATATTAGGGCTTAACACCCTTGTATAAAAAAAAAAACATTATCATAATTTAGATTGGATAAGCTGTAGATATGTAGCAGAGAGCTGTAGAGAAGAACCCATGTACAGGAGAACTTGAGTTAATATATGAAGCTTTGACTCAACTTTCATGGTGTTATGATGCTTACTGTTTACATTTGTTGAATGGTATGTTTATAGTTGATTTGTTTCTCTGTTATGCATTTGTTTCAATGCTGAATTGTGTGTATGATTTCACGGTGAATGTATGAAGTCTGAGAGAGGAGAAGATTGAGTTTCAATTGATTCTCTCCCTGGGAATTCTCGCAAGGAGTGCAGTGAACGTCTGCAAGGTGTGCATTGACGAGGGTCTGAGTTTTATCTCAGAAAGCTCAGGAGAGATACTATTGTTCTCATATCAGCTAAAGTGCAGGGGAAGCATAGAGTCATGCAAGGTGTGCACAGGCCAATTGAAGCCTTGGATTTTATAAATCCAAAAAGAATATTGAGAGATTTTTGTTGCAAAGAGTGCACAGGGTTGGAGACTCAAATAACTAGAGGTTATTTGAAGATTTTCCACAAGGAGTGTGAGCAAGGATCTTTTTGGGAAGCTTGAGTTTACAAGTGAAAGCTCAGGAAGGATAACACCTTTGAAGTGCTCAAAGGGAGACGAATATCACAATCATATCATAGAAGTCAAGTTCAGGAGGGAGAACACTGAGTCGTTTGGGAAGAAGTCATTGAGGAGTTCATTTGGTGGTTAGAATTCTCCATGGAGAACTCGTGAAACCATGAGGACCATAGGATCCAGAGGAGCTGTAAGGTGGTTAGGAGTTGGATGAATCCTCCACCCTAACATCAAGAGTCAACATGAACTGTTGATTGTGGTTATTTTGAGCCGCCAGATCACTTTGGGGATTTGGGATTCATAAGTTTGGAGTGCAGGCCAAAATCCTTGGTCACTCAAATTCCTGAATCGTGAAAAGGATTATTAGGTGTGGAATTTCGGTATTTCATGGTTCGTCATTTCAACAATACCGATGAAAAGGAGTCAGGGCCCTTTGCATTGAAAATCCTGAAGTCACAAAATGCGGTGTGCCTTTGGAGTTCGGGAAGTAGAGGAGGAAGTGACTGTGGAATCGAGAGTTTGAAACTCCCGGTTCGTGAAATCCCGAAGAGGTAAGGAAAAAAAATACCGAAAAGGTTGAGGGACAATAACCATTGGTCACCAATCGGATTTCAGGGTTTCGAGACTCAAGAAGTGGAGTTGCTTCATCAACACAACTCCCGAAATCGTGAAGAGAGAAACGTCGAAAGGTGGGTCCCAAGTATCAGACAGAGGATACGTGCGGCGGAAGTCAAAGGAGGGCCCAAGCTTCAGCGAAAATCCTGAAAGGCCATTGATCTCGCATTTCATGGGATGTTCAGCCCATTTCGACATTCCGGTAGTTTGGAGTTCAGGGAATCATAAGGGAAGAGGAATGACTGTCGGTTGTTCACTCAAAGTCTCGAAAGCCGAAACTAGTGGGTAATAGGTGGCATGTGCTCATCGCGTTGGAGCAGTCAACCTTCGTTGACATTTCACATTTCGGCATTTTCTAAGAGCTGTGGAAATACATCGGGACTCTCCAACTCCTGAAACCCGAAGTCCTTTGTGGCTTAAACAAAGGGTTGGATTAACCCTTGGCATGGTTTTAGTGGAGATCCTACACGGATCTTGGCTCGAGGGCAAGGGGGTCTACATCATTAACCAATATTGATTCCCCCCCCCCGCTGCTCAGTATTGACCAAGTTTCCAACAATTGGTATTAGAGAGGGTGCGTTCTTCACAGTCTAACAACTGGAATGTATATTTTGAAGGAATGGATCAACAATAGGGAATGTCTTCCAACAATGCACCTCTATTCAAAGAGAATGATTATGCATTCTAGAGTGTGAGACTGAAAAGCTATCTCATGGCCCTTGGATGTGATGTTTGGAAGGCTGTTGAAAGTGGTTATACTTCACCATCTACCCCACCTACTGATACTACTACAAAGAAGTTATGCAATGAAAATTCAAGAGAAATCAATGCTATTCTAGTAGCATTAACTAATCCTATATTTGTAAAGGTAATGTACTGTAAGTCAACAAAAGATATATGGGACAAACTGAAGGTCATATATGAAGGAGAAAACAAAGTCAAGGAAGCCAAACTGCAAACCTATAGAACTCAATTTGAAAATTTGAAAATGAAGGAGGAAGAAGACATAGCTGAATATCGTCAAAGAGTCGATGAAATTTTCAAATCAATCAGAGCATTAGGGGAAGAAATCAAAGACAAACCCATTGTCCAAAAGATATTGAGATCATTACCTATGAGGTATGATGCCAAAATTTCTACCCTTGAAGATAGACCAGATATTGATAATCTTACAATAGATGAACTACATGGGATCCTTATATCATATGAGATGAGAACATGACAAGAAAAACTAGAAAAAGAAGAAAATTCCTTCAAGGAATCAAAATCAAGAAAGAAGCAGGAGAAGGTACCTAATGAATATTTATCAAAGATATCTGATGAAGAAGTAGCTAACTTTATGAAGAAACTCAAGAAAGGGACTGGTAAATACAAGGGAAAGTTTCCTCTGATATGCTTCAACTGTTGAAAATTTGGACACTTTGCTAACAAATGTCCATATCCCAAGAAGAAGGATAATGATGATGAGTAAATTCAGAATCATAAAGAATATAAGAAGGTTAAGAAAAGGAACAAAAAAAAATACTACAAACAGAAGAAGAATATCTACACCAAAGAGGACAACAACTCTTCTCAAGAAAGTGAAGATTAAGATTCATAGCTTCTATTTATGGGAATGAAAACTAAAGATATTGTTGTAGATGATGAATAAAACTTTGAATTTGAAGGAGAATTAGACCTAGAAGTAGAGTTGATTACTTCTCTAGAGGAACTAAGAAATTAAAAAATGAAGAACARGATACTAAGGGCACAACTTCAAGAGTTTGAAGAAGCACATCAATCAACAGAAGCAGATGCATCAAGAACCATCAAATAATCAGAGAAGATAATGAATGATTTGAAGTCTCAACTCCTAGAAGCTAAAATAATTGAAAAAGTCATTTTAAATCAACTCAATGATAGAGAACAAGTATGTGAGAAGCTAGAAGCTGAGATTGAGTTGCTAAAAGGTGAACGTGAGAAAGAAAAGAAGGGATCAAAATTTGAAAAAGGTTCAAAAATATTGGATGAAATTCTCAGTAGTTAGAGGTCACCGAACAACAAGACTGGTTTGGGATACACCCAAGAATGAACTTCTACATCACAATGATCTGTCAAAATACCAATCAGTTATGCATATGCTCTTAAAATCTCCTTAAGAAGAGAATATAATAAGGCAAGGATGATGCCATTCGAGACCGTCCCAAATAAACAAAAATCAACACCCCTTACTAAAGAAAGAGATGACAAGAAGAATACAATAACCACAAGAAATCCCTCTAATATATATCAACATATCTTCCTTGGACATTGCTATTCTTACAATAATTTTGGACACAAAGCAGTACATTGTAAAGCCTATGGAAAGTACAATCCAAAGAATGTCCAAAGAAGCAAGAATTTTAATACAAAGAAAAGAAACTACAACTCTTTCTCTCCTTTACAAAATCTCAATGTTGAATGCCAAATGTGTAACGGTCCATAAATCCAATAAATATATATTACCAATGCAATCCTTGAATATAGGAAATCCTAATAAATAGAATAAGAAGATATGGAAAAGAAAATCTGAAGTACAAAGCAAGAAAGATGATGAATATATCGCACTTGAAATTGATGAAGTTAATAATAGGAGAATGGTGGGTAAATATTTTAATAATGAATATAAAAATCAAAGTTTTGCATATAAATTGAATCAAGCTCAAGAAAGGAGAGTTCCTAAAGAAGAATATGACACAATTGTAGTTCTTGATGATGTCCTGCAAATCAATAGTCTACTAGCCAATGAAAGAAAAATGGAAAAAGAAAATTCTAAAGAAGAATATGAAGAAGTTTATGTTACACAATATAATGATGATGATGATGAATCTTCAATAGTATACCAACCAGAAGAATTTATTGATGATGTTCTCATAAGTTTTCCAATGATATTTTGATGATCTACTGAAGCTCCTCCTCAACAGAAAAAACAAACAAAAGAAAAGAAGGAGGATTTGGGGAAGACTTAAGGTTTTTCCTGGTGATGACCTTATGAATATTGATGAACATAAAATGTTACTCAGGAATGTTACTCTTGGCTAAGGGAAATCATAAATGTGGAAAAAAAAATCAAAATTCCATCATTGTTTGTATATCTAAAACTTGAAGTCAAAAAGACAAAGTAAAGAGAAAGGAATGTGCAGTATGATTTGGATTAAGTACTAATGCTACATATGCTACTAAAGTATGATATGATCCAGACCCAATGAGGTATTTTCAAAAGAATGAGACACTAATAAAGAGGCTCTTGGGTTACACATTGATGAATAGATGACTAGCATCATGACTAAATTGGGAGCAATATGAAAGAAAACAATGATAGTCCTTGAACAACATTGTATAATCTTGGCATGCTCTTGAAGGAAGCTAAAGGGAAACATTACTAAAACATATGAAGTGAATCATTGAAGGAACATGGTTAGAAGAGGACTGTAGTTTCAAGTATCATGGAAAAACTAAAACATGTCTCAAGTATCTAAGGCAACACTACATCAAAAGATACTATGACCAATTTAATTGTGTTTCTAAGAAGGTAGAAGTTGAATTTGGTTACTACAAAATCAAATGACCATGATAGAATCATTAATGTGACATATGTTGAGAAAGGGGTAGAGTTAAATAGTAAAAAAAGTCCAAAACAAATGGCACAAAAATAGGGGAAGCATCACCTCAGAGGGAGCATCATCTCAGGGGGAGAATAGAAATATTCCCTTTGTCATTTTTGTCAAAGGGGGAGAGATAAAGAGTAAAAAAAAGTCAGCTCAAAGAAATCAAAATACAAAATATATTCACAAGGGGAGTAAGATTGTTTTACTAAGTTGCCATCAATAACAAAGGGGCAGATTGTTGAAAATTTGGTTGTCATTGATGTCAACCTTGATAGATAGGTGGAGTATCACTGATTGATTGGTTTGAGAAGAATTTTCAATATCAGACATAATGTTATGAAGATGACTTGAATGTCAAGCATTGTCAATATTGGAAATAATGTTATGAAGTTGACTTGAATATCAGTAGAAAGATAATATTGACTAATACATTGTATGAGCTCGATGCACTCATCCTATATTGAATGAGGTTGATGAAATAACGCTAATGGAAATATGGTTTATGGTGGATTGTATCATTAACATCCATGCATAAAAAGAAACTGTAAAGAAATTGTCCAAATAAAAAGGGTAAATGGAGAATCCAATATGGATGCATACAAATCACAAATAAGAATGTTGRACATGGTATTATAKTGTTGGAATTGRTATCAAATAATATTAGTATGGACATMWATATAGTCACAAAGTCAATAATTATGGTATAAACATCTCAGCAAGAAGTTTAAGAAGTTGAAAAAGTTGAAGGTCGAAGTCAAAGAAATCGAGGGTCAAAATCGAATGTCGAAATCGAAGAGGTCGAAGAAGTTGAAGGTCGAAGTTGGATAAGTAGAAGAAGTCGAAATCGAAGAAGTCAAAGATCAAAGCCAAATTTGAAATCGAAACTGAAGCAAGTCGGGGCGACCAAAGTCGAATTACACAAGTTAGTTTTCTTCTAAGTCAAGTTGGTCTGAGTAGAAGTGAAGTAAATTACACTGAAGGTCGAAGTTGAAAGAAAATTGAGTCGGTAAATTCAAGTCGACCAAAACAATTCTGGATGACCAAATTCAAATATCTCAAGTCGGTTGTATTCTTAGTCAAATCAGTCCAAGATTGAAGTGGCCTAAAGGTCGAAGTCGAAGCAAACTTAAATTGAGAAATACAAGTCAATTCGAGGCTAAAGCAAGTTGGGTGGACAAGAATCGAAATAATCAATTCAAATTTTCTCTTAGTTGAGTCAACCAAAAAGATGTTTGTTGATCGAATGAGGAAGCAAATACGAAAAAGGGTGAAGACCAAGTCGAATCTTTAGTGACTAGCAGCTGAGAGGGAACTGATTTTAATATCCACCAACTAGTAAAATGTTTACAAGTTGAGTTTAAATACTCACCAAAAAAGGAGATATGTGGAGGCCGATTTAGACATTCATGACGAGGTAAAATCCACTGAAGTCGATTTGGCTTCCGACGACGAAAGGAAAATATGGGAAAATTTCTTTCAAAGAACCACTTGTACCGTATACCTCACACATGTTCTGGGGGAAATTCCCACATGTTGGTTAAATGGGCATGTTCTGAAAAAAACCCACGTCGTAGAATTATAAAATTCGTTTCAAGCACTCCAAAATAGTCGTAAAAAATAAATGTCTAATTTTGTGTATGAAAATCAATTAATGAAATGACTATTTGTGTTAATTAAATGAAGGGGTGCAATGTTTCATTACTAATAGGCACAATGGTTCAACCTTATACCTTTTGGAAAGTATATAAGAAAACAAACAAGGTGAAAGGAAAGTGTCTCTGTGGATTTTACATAGAATATCTAAAGGCATAATAGAGTCTAAGGAAGAAAGACAAGATACTTATGTAATGAGGGTCGAAGGGTGGATCAAGGAAGGACTAATGTCCTTTACTGATTAAAGTTTGAAGACAAGAAGTTGGTTCTTCCTAGAGTTGGTGCCCTAAACAAGTGAGTTGGTACTTCCTAGGGTTGGTTCTTTAAACAAAGGAGTTGGTGCTTCCTAGGGTTGGTGCCCTAAGACAATGGACTTGGTGCTTCCTAGGGTTGGTTCCCTAAAACAAGGGAGTTGGTGCTTCATAGGGTTGAATCCATGAACTATTAGCATGAACTATTTTTGTGACAAGTAATAAACAATATACTGTGTCTATCTATTTATAAATTATCATGATTAGGATAGGTTAGAGATAATTATATTAGATATTTTTCAGTTTGCTTTAATTAGTTAGTTTTAGAATTACATAGAATTGTTGGGAGAACAATTCATTTGTTCCCTCCATTCGTTTCAAATTATTAGTGGCTATCAGGCCCACATACTGGTCAAAACTTGCCATACCAAATGACAACGATTCTAATTGGTACTCACCATTGGACATTTTCCCTTGCTGATTGAAGGGCCATTTTGACCTGTCAACAGAATTGGCACTAGGAGGGCTTGAAAATGAATGGCTAGTAATGATTCACATAACCCTAACCTGACACATTATAAACCATAAAGAAAACCCTCTCGTTGAAGTCGATATGATACTCCTTACCCTGAGAAGATATTTGACCCACATCCGACTCTACTGCAAACACCTACCCAGTTCACAAATCCCCTGAGTTTTTTCCAGTCTATCCCTGAAATACTAAGTTCCTTCAAGTCAGACGTTGCTAAAATTGCTAAAAAGTCAAACTTTCCTAGGATTTGACTCAAAGTTTGAGCATATAGACTAGGAAAAAACCTATTGAATATCCTTTACCCGATAGACAAAGACAATATCTAATTGAAAGACCAATCAATGTCTTCTCTCCAACCCCTATTGGTAGCCCAACTGTCGGAACCCCTAATTATCAACTTTCTAACATATTCAGGGAAATACCTAGCCCATTTGAGATAAACTTTGAAGAGCATTTATCTCTCAGTGCTGGTCAACCACCCAGTCCCCCTGATTCTCCTCCAATTACCCCAGAAATTCCTCTAAAGGAGAATCATTAGAAGAGGAACCTTTAGGAAGTCCCAGAGGAAATATGGCTAATGCTAATGGAAACACAAATACTAATCAACCTTGGATCGTTCAAGATGTGATTGTTTTCTCATGATACACTCACCCTTTACCCAAACATCCCGAGAAGCTTCTACCAAAGTTTAATCCTAACAAGAATGATTCTACCAAAGATCATGTAAAATTTTTTATGCGTGTGGTTAGGTTGATGAATGTAGAACACAAAGATGTGGTTTGTAGACTTTTTCCTCATACTTTTGAAGGTAAAGCATCTACCTAGTATTTTTCTCTATGATAAAGTTCAATTGTAAGATGGAAGGCATTTGAGACCGCTTTTATAGAGAAATTTTGAGATGATAAGAGTCCAATAATACTAGTCTTATAATTATCTAGAATAAAAATGGATTTGAAAGAAAAAGTAAAATATTTCAACTAAACATTTTTTTCATTAATTAATAAGATTCATTATACTTCTAAACATGTTGAGGTTGTATCTATCGAATTCTATATTTTATCTCTTCTAGTATCCATGGGTATATTTGTAAAGAGAGCTGAGAAAGGTACCCTTGAAGATACATTTATATAATCCATAAAGGTAGAGAAAGATATGCTCAACCTAAAAGGAAACTCTGGGATTAATAGTGACCAAAGCACATAATCTAATTCAAATAAGAAAATTATCTGAACACAAGCTCCTACCAACAAAAAGGATGAAGAATCCATGGATATGGAAAGCCTGCAAAGGATAGTTAAAAAGCTCACTAATGAGATTGTTTATATGAAGAACATCGCTAGGGACAACATTCCTACAAGATTTTTTTTCAAAACCCCTTTTAGAAATACCATACCTCCAACAAACAAAAACCCTTCTCCTACAGAGGGAATCAACATGGAGGATATTGTTAATGTGATTAAATCTCTTACCTATGGGGAATCCTCCTTGGGTGGACAAGATGAATAAGAAGGAGAGGATATGACCAATGAAGAATACCAATCGGGTAATGATAAAGAGGACTCCAAACTGGAAGCTTATTCATTATGGGATATCTCTCACAATTTTTTTAGAGGAGATGAAGATGATGATGATGTTGGAGAAATGAATTTATCTCAAAATGCATATAACACAAGGAGTAAAGGTTTTCCTGTAATAGTATATTCTCCTTGAACCTCTGAGAATGGAAAGAAATCATCAACCACCCAGAAATATCCTTTTACCACAACAACTCCTTCATCTTCCCTTGCTTTGAATAGTTTTGAATATGATTTTCTAGAAGACATGAAAAAGACATGAACTAATATTTCCTTGTATGAATTATTGAAGTTACCCCAGGAAAATTTAATCAACACTCTTCAAGAAGAATTTGTAGGAAAAGGTAAATATTATAATGTAGGGGAAAACATAGTAAATAGAAAAGTTGTACAAAGTTCATATTCTGGAAAGAAAACTACTAAGAAGTAATCGAATGTCAATGCTTCTTTGATTGGAAATAAGTCAAGACATACTACCCTTGCTTTTCACCTAACATTTGAAATATCTAATAGGAATGTACAAAATTTCATGGTTGATTATGGTTCCTCATCAAATATAATGCCTTATGTTGTGTACCAAAAGTTGAATTCTGAGCCAGGGAAATGTGACACTCAAATTGTACAATTCGACAGGTCAAATGTGAAGGTTTTTGGAGAATTGGAAAATGTTTTGATATGGATGGATTCCAATCCTAAAGTCCATCAAACAATCGATATCATTGTGGTAGACATTCTTTAATCATATGGACTCCTATTGAGTAGAGATTAGTCTACACTTTTAAAAGGATACTTTTCCATTGACTGGTCTCATCTGTGGCTTCCCTATAATGGTAAACAATACCAAATAAGATTGGATAAATAGAGGTATATGAAGAAAATTGTAACATATCTCAATAATCCCAATGAGCCAATAATGTTCAATCATTCAATCTTGGGAAATTACTACTCTCATACTTTCTTTGGAAATTTTACTGTTGATACATCTCCACACATGGAAACAAACAAGCAATTTGAAATCTCCATTGTACCTAGATTGTTGAGACTAACTATAATATACTATATGGTAAATATACTAACTTAGTTATATATGTAAATACTAACTTGAATGAAGATGCTAACCTAGTTAAAAGTACTATGTTAGTTCATACCCTAACATGTGGACTTTGTTTTTTGATGGATCCAAGTCTAATGAGGGTGCAACTGCTAGTTGCATTCTTAAAGACCCTAAATCTAATAAATTATTAATAAGATGGAGGTTATAATTTGAATAAACAAATAATGCTGCAGTGTATGACACCCTAATTTAAGGGCTAAGAAAAAAAACTAACATGCAGGTGAAACTTTTGAAAGTTTTTGGTGACTTTGAGATAAATATCAGATAGGTACACAACATTGTACATTGCATTTCTAGTCACCTGAAAAATTACCAGCAAGAAATATGAATTTGATTAATTTTTTTAGAATTTTAACATTATTTCGATTCCTTGAACAATGAATTTTAATGCTAACCTTTTAGGTAATGTAGACTCTAGATTAATTCCATTAGAAGGATTAACGCCTGGCACTTTTTCTGTGGAATTGTTATGCATGCCCTCATTACTAGACAATATTACCAATTGGAGGGTATTTGGTGATAATCAACAGATCATCATATTCCAAAAAATGAAATATAAATTTAAATATTCGACCATTGATGAGATGCACCATGATCAAGCATTGAACAATTAGACAACACACCCTTCACATCAAGATGTTAAAGATAAAAAAACCTCAAAGAAATCCATTCCAAAATCTTTGGTGAGGTTATAAAATATATATGACCTTTAGGATAAGTTCAAGAAGGTAACTAACTGCAAGAAAAATAGTTCATCCATGTAGTATGAGGTAATTAACTTGGGAACAAATAAGAACCCTCAAATGGTCAATCTTGAAATCAGCT
>JASDQU010309459.1:151266-181901 GCA_032191745.1 Picea mariana
AAAGAAATCCATTCCAAAATCTTTGGTGAGGTTATAAAATATATATGACCTTTAGGATAAGTTCAAGAAGGTAACTAACTGCAAGAAAAATAGTTCATCCATGTAGTATGAGGTAATTAACTTGGGAACAAATAAGAACCCTCAAATGGTCAATCTTGAAATCAGCTGCTCTCCTGCTGAAAATAATGTATTTATTAGTTTGTTTAGAGAATATAAATATATATTTACATGGACATATGATAATATGAAAACTTTTGACACTAACATCATCCAACATGTAATCCCAATGAAACTTGATACAAAACCGTTTCAACAGAAATTAAGGAAAATGCATCCAAATATGGAACCTCTAGTAAAAGGGGATATTAAACTATGTGTTGATTTCAGGAATTTAAATAGAGCCTCTAAGAAAGATAATTATCTTGTTCCTCCTATGGAGCAGATTTTCCAATGTGTCTCTTGATATGAATTGCTATCTCTCCTAGATGGTTTCTCAGGATAAAACCAAGTCCTTGTTTCCCATGATGATTAGTTGAAAACCTCCTTTAGAACTAAATGGGGAACATATGCCTATAGAAAGATTCCATTTGGACTCATAAATGTCGGGGCTATATTTTAGAGAGATATGGACTTAGAATTCAGGGGATTGATTGATAAATCTCTTGTAGTATACCTAGATGATGTCACTATATTCTAGAATAATAGAAAATATTATGCTCATCATCTTAGGAAAATATTTGATAGATGTAGAAGATATGATATTTCTCTTAACCTCAAGATATCCATTTTTGTAGTAGATGAAGGAAAACTTATATTTTTGTGGTATCCAATTAGGAGTTATGATTGATCCATAAAGAAGTGAGGCCATATCAAATATTTCTTTCCCATATAATAAGAAATCTATGCAATCTTTCCTAGGAAAAATCAATTTTGTGTGCAGATTTGTCCCAAATGTTTCTGAAACTGTGAAGCCTTTGCAAGACATGATCAAGAAGAATGATGAATCCAAATGGGGCCCTAAAGAAAAATAATCCTTCATTAAAATTAGGGAAGAAATGGAAAAAATTCCATATTTAAGGATCCATGATTTTAAAGAGGATTTCATCTTATATACATTTGCTTCTGACACTGCATTCACAATAATTCTCACTTAGAAATATGATGAAGGAAATGAATTCCCTATTGCATTCATGAGTTTAGGGCTACAACGAGTAGAGATGAACTATCCTAAAGAGGATAAACATGCATATGATGTATTTAAAGAAATAAATTATTTACCCTTCAAACCTTATCTTCTTAAATATAGAACTAAGGTAATGGTGTTGTACTCTATAGTGAGAAATATGCTGGTAAAAAAATATT
Source organism: Picea mariana (assembly GCA_032191745.1). Lineage (NCBI taxonomy): Eukaryota > Viridiplantae > Streptophyta > Pinopsida > Pinales > Pinaceae > Picea > Picea mariana. Next base: position 152,629 of record JASDQU010309459.1, read on the forward strand.
TGGGAGAGAAACGAGCTCGTTGGATGAATACCTTAAAAGAGTATGACCTGGAGATAAATCCTTCCAAAATAATGAAAGTGTAAGGACTCTGCAAACTTGCATCATAGTAAAAAGAAACACAAAACGATGACTAAGACATGTATAACCAAGAATCCCTAATTATGGATGCAATTCATTACATCCCTGCTCCCACTAATTCTTGGTACTATGATTTGAAATATTTCCTAACTCATGGTAGTTCCCCCACATACTTGGAACCTATAAAAAGGAGATCTCTCAGACTGAAATCAACACAATACCATCTCATCAATGGAATTCTTTTTAGAACAAATTATGATGATGTTCTTCTGAGATATCTTGAAAAATTAGATGTAGAAAAGGTCCACTGTGAGTTGCATGATGGTCTTGCTTGAGGAAATTTTGGAGGGGACACCACAACACAAAAAATTCTTAGGGAAGGATATTACTAGCCTACAATGTTCAAAGATGCCCATTGATATGCAAGGAAATGTGAGATTTGTCATAAGTCAGTTGAGAGGGAAGAGAGGCATGTTTTTCCTTTACAACCTGTATCAGTTGACAGTCCCTTTCAATAGTGGGGTTTATACATCATTGGGGAAATCAATCTGAATTTCTCCCAACTCCATAAATATTTATTGAAAGAAATTGATTACTTCAAAAGGTTGATTGAAGCTGTTGTTATGAGGAAAATCTCTCTATGTGTAGGGGTAAACCACAACAGACAGAAATGACTGCAGAAATTAACTCTAATCTCAAGTATTATATATAAACAAATATGCTAACAAGATAAGATAAGAGGCCTACCTCGTCTAGACATTCGATGAATTCCACCGTTGAGCACTTGACCCAAAGCAATATACCTGCAACTAGTCCTCAACAACCAAGCAATGCAAGCATATGGTGATAATATATGATGTAAGCACATTCAATAGCATAATCCATAAAAATTCATAAAAAATATGCCCATGGAATAATAATTCAAATATTTGTGAGATATTAATTGGACGAGAAAAGAGTATTTATATTAATATATAATCAACAGAAGTGAATGAGTTACAAACTTCTGTTTCGGCACAATTCGGAACCGAGAAACTAAGTTCCTTCCAGCTAGGCCTCCACCACTTCAATCCTCCACAAAAGGCAAGCTCATATAAGAGAGACAATGGATTTCTCAATCAATAAGGGAAGAGCTTGGGGGTTGAACAATGTGTTCAAACTTAAAGGACAAAGGGATGCAAACTCAATGTGAAGTGAATAATTTCTCCATAGTAATGTTTCTCTCAAATTTGAATTCTTTCTCCTCTTTTCCATAGCTCGGATTTGGACCACTTATAGCCTTCAAGTGGAACTGAAGGGCCAAGTCAGAATGTTTATAGTATATGGAAGGCCAAGGATCATTCATCACGTGATGAGACATGGAAACCCGACACCATTTTTTAATTTTGGGAACATTTCTTGATGTATGCAGGCTGTAGTGGTGCAACCTGCGTATATCCATGCTGTAATATAGCCAGGCCATGTATATGTGGAAAAATCATGTTTTTAGCTCTAAGATTTGCAAAAAGGGACTTCAAGTCTGCATAAGGAAATGGAAAAAGGCCTTATGTGCAAGATTGCATAGGGTGAGGAAAATCTTGCTATAATAGATGCCCCTTAATGTGTGAGGTCATAGGAGTATCTGCGATGGCTGAAATACATTATAAGACCCAGAAGTGGAGTAATGGGGAGCCAGCTGGAAGAACTAGTTGCTCATTACAATCTATACTGACTTTGCATACATGGATGCCAATTTGAATTACACTGTAGATCCATGTGAAAATATACCAAACAATTGTCCATGGCCATGAATAGGAACATGCCAATGTGGTTACATGCCAAAGGTTTTCATAGTCACAAACAAGGCCCAATAAAGCTAGTCTCAAAATCAATATGAATATATTTGTATACAATGGAGTACAATCTGATCTCCCATGATCAATGAAGTCACACATGTACTGGTCTAATGAAAAGTTAGCAACAACTTAGGAAAGTTGCGACTACAAACTGATGTCTTCAAGTCTTCTACACAATCCACCAAAGGTGCAAGTCTACATCATGTGAATAAAGGAGTTGAGGTCGAACACAATGAGACTTCATTTGATTACCGGTCATTGAGTTATACTATTAACAAACATGAGACAACCTACTGATGATGAAAGTAGGTATCCAGAAACCGAGTACAATCTTTCATGTGTGAATAAAGGAGTCAGGGTCGAACACTTTAAGAATCCATCGGTCAGGAGAGATTGATGTATTCCCAACTGTCGATGGTGAGAGGACCTGCCACTATGGATTGCAAGCCTCTAGGTACTCATAAGACTCTAGGTCTCATCTCCAAAATAGATGAGCTGAAGTCTTTGGAAGGAGGCCCACTGAAAAGAGAACATTAAGGCATATCTCATCATTTAGCACGAGGTACAAAGCAGGAGCTTGATGATTTGGAGGAAATCGGACGAAGAACATGTTCATGAACCAACAACCTTGGGCATCTTTCGTGTGTTCTAGGTGCAAGTGGTACACGAAAAAAACCCTATGAATAGAAGCTAATGAGGAAAATTGCTGACAAAGGAGAGGAAAAAACCAATAAGGCTAATGGAATCCAAGACATTGCATGAATCCCAATGTGTGAATAAATGTCTTGCCGTCGAACACAAGGGAAACCACCGAGTCAACGACCAATGAAAAAATGCCAACTACTGGATTCAAGGTTACCTATCAATGAGGAAAGTAGGACTAGGGTGCCAAATAGGACTACAACTTCATGTGATTTTTAGACAAAATAAGGGTATGGCCAACATGCAAAGTTAAGATTTATGAGAAATGGCCGACACAGGTTGATAGACATCCTTTGAACATGAGCATGAGACATATGGAAGATTCTGGTAGCATAGACTCAATGATGAAACCATGAGATGCAGGAGGCATCAATCAAACTCTCCATAGGGATTGGAAGAGTAACCAGTAGGGAGAGTAAACTCTCTGTAATGAGCTCATCTTCCTAAAGTCATGCTAAACCCAAAATTATGATGACAAGTGGACTCAAAAAAATTTGTGCTCTATTCAAAGGTGACAAGAATGCTTCCAATATAAGATGATACTCCCTTCTCGCCCGTATTTTTTTTTTTCATAGTCAAATGAATGCTATGATACAAAGGAGGGAACGAGTGTTGTAAGTAAGAAAAACTAGTTCCAACAGTGGAACATACCTATGCTCAATGCAAGGAGGTGCATGTGGGAGATGAACACTCGGGGAACTATTCCCTCCTAGGTATAGGGTTTCAAGTTGTGAAGGATATAAACAAGGTTCTTCTTGGTTGAGGATGGAAAGACTGTTGAGGAAAATGGTTTAAAATGCAAAGCCATAACCGACAATAGGTTCAATACTACAAGCAATGGAATGAGATGCAATCACAACTTAACACCAAAAAATGTCCTTTTTCATAATCTTAGTCTACTTGGTTTGAAAAAGGGATAAACTTGTACCAAATAGATGTCCTTTCAAATCCAATTTACGAGTGTGAAAGAGATAAGTTCACTCGACAATCTTTTCACTTTTTGAAAATGAGTCAGAAAAGGGCTTAAATCAAAATTGCTTGGGAGTCTTCTAGGTACAGGTCAACATGTTTATGAGTGATAAATGAGGTTCAACATAAAGTCATGTATTAGCTATAAGGGACTCCCGGTCCTACAGAAAAAATATCTGCATGGGCATTGAATGAAGCATAGGGTCTAACTAGCGTATCCGTGTTTGGTAAGTCTCTACCATTTGATAATGACACGTCTAGTAGTAGATAGAAAGTTCCATGTCGCTAAAAAATGGGTTCGTACCTAAGGCATATGAGTGAAATTTATAGGACGATGAAAGTGTGCATGATGGAATGGATACCTATCCTATATGTTGGGTAGAGAAAATACCTGTATGAAGTTACGAACCGTCAACGTAATGCTGAAGACTGCAAGAATCCCTGGACAAAAATACAAAAACCAACTCAATCCACTATTGTATTAGTCCATTAGGTGGAAATATTATCCGAAACTATGCAAAGTGGGTAAAACTTTGGTATAAATAGTAACAAAAACCAAATTTACTATACCATTTTACTTTTTTACCCAAATAGTGGATTTTGGACCAAATTACCTCTGATCTTCAACTGGTGATTGCAGGAGCTACGAGTGACGAAATTAGCGACCATCTAGACTAGTTAATTCCTCTTACCCTCCTCTTTCATTTTAGTGGATTAAGTTTTTTATTTAGGTCTCAATTTTTAAGTTATTTCGGGTGCAAATTAGAAGTTTAGGTGTATGTGGGATACCATTCATCGAGTCGTGTATACGCATGATTATACGCGAATGTCTAAAATAAATCCAGTGTATACTTAGCCCTATATGCGACTATAAACACTTCAACCCACATATATGTCCGTAAACAATGTTTTTTAGTAAATTCTAACTCAAAAAAATGATATTTCCCTTGCAGGTTGGTTCTAGAGTGGAGGGGAAGGAAACATGAGGAGGTAGATGCGTCTATGGAAAGAGATATGGGGGCCCAAATGGCCTCGAAAATATGTATATTATATATTTTTTGGGCTCTCAAAGGGATTAGGGACCAAGTGAGATTGCTACAGTTGCTCATGGATTACTGGGATCCAGACAGTGAGAGATTCAACCTTGATGGGAAACCATTAAGGATTGAAGTCGAGGATATTTATTTCTTGACAGGGTTGTCACGTTGATGTGAGATGGTCAAACTCAAAGCCCAGGGATCTGGGAGTGGTATGAGTATAGAAAAATACATAAACACTCATTGCATTGCAGGGAAAGAGTAGGTCGAGAGTCAACTTCCCATCTGAGCGATAAACAATATAAGCCTCAAGATTGTTTTCCTCGTTTTGACATGGATCACAAGATTGGCCTCATTGAACCAGAAATTGAGGTCATTTATTTTCTACTCTATAGAGTGATTGAGATCCACAGTGTATGACTGGTGCACCTTAGTACTAGCTAACATGAAGAGTCAATTGACAAAATGAAAACATGGTGATAAGAGGAACTTCGGGTTTGCTTCCATCTTGTGTAGATTTTTCTTCGAGCATCTTATAGTTTTGGGACCTAGAGTGGAGATCATTCTGCTAGGACCTCGTGATCCAGCCATGGCACGGTGGACCGAGGTGATGAGAAAGAAGGGGGGAGGTAGGATTCCCACACCCTACAATGATGATTTCTTCTATTGGTGGAGATGAAAGGTCATTGCTATGGATGGATACCCCTACACAGGGATCAACATCATAGGGGACCCTGACATGCCATTACCACCAGGGACCACCTACAGGGACATAGGTATGTCAAAGTTTTCTTAAATATTTCATTTTTTTGTATTTTTCTATAGGAAAACAAAAATATTTTTGGATGATGTTTAAGTACTAATTAGACATATATGTGACGCAGATGTAGGCCCACAATGTTCAGACGGGCTTCCACGACATATTCAGAGGTACGAGGGAGATGAGGCAGCAAGAGGAGAAGCAGAGCGATTCCTTCAAAATGTGTAGAGCAACCTGTCTTGTTTGACACAAAGGATTTTGATGGTTTAGGTGGAGGATCTAGTGGAGGCTATGCAACAACTGGTGCTAGGAGTGCCCAAAGTCTGGGTGTGACTCTTTCAGTGTCTCACAAATGTTGTAGTTTGTTATCATGATACTCACTCGGTGCCATAGGCATAGATTGCATGACTTTTGTATTATCATCTGTATATGTGTATTGAGGGTGTGAGCCCCAATTTTGTACTATAAACATCATATTTTTTGAAATATATATAAGAGCATGGTTCTTCATCTTTACTTATGTTACAATGTGTACATTGATGTGAATGTTTTATTTGCTTTAGTTATGTGACAAATGCCAATCTAAAACAAAATTAGCATATGCATCAGATACATAATTATAACTCCTAGGTATGTGATGATAAGTAATAAAATCATTTTTTCGTTCTAAAAGGCATACCCGTAGGAATCGTTGGAGTAACGTAGGGTCACGCACATGGTAACTGTAGTTCAACTGACATAATACTAACTGGGAATCCAGGTGAACCTCCAAATAATGAATACCGTGCAAAATGGCATCGCTCAAACGTTCTATAACGATGCTATATTCAACCACATTATTCGTGGATGGCCCTAGTCATACGCCACCTGAAGACACATGTAGACCCTCGAGTGAGTAAAAAAACCAAGCAGAGGAAGCCGAGTTCCATGTATGATGAATGGCTCCATCTGCGAATCCTAAGTAGACCAAAGACTCCGTTGACATCTGCCAACCAAGGGAAAAATGAATAAGCAAGATGAAGAAAAATATAATTGGAAAAGATATATACACTAAATTACATTAGTGTTGGTTTAATTTTCTATTCTATATGATTTTGTGCTAAGTGACCCAGGGTTCATGTCTTTTTAGGTTTCCAACAAAGCCTCTAAAACTATCGACCCTCCTGGTAAACCAAAAGGCAAAACAATGCACAAAATGCACTACGCAGTCTCACCCAAGATAGATTTAATGGGTGGCTGTAATACTCATGTGTTTACAACCTAGGATTGAGTGTGAGATATGAGAACTATATATTGAACCACTTATTATAACTTGTGAACATGATATACTGTTAATTGAGAACAAGGAGAAAATATAACAACTCATTCATTACGCATGATAATAACTACTGAAAGACAATAAAGATATGCATGCATTCATCACATAACACAGATGTTATCGTGGTTCACCCCCTCCTGGGATACGTCCACAAAGATTTGGCTCTCATCTCTTTTATTATAGTCGTTCTATCACTACAGTGCTGCACGCTTACAATCCTGCCAGTTGGGTAAGATCTATACGAGGCGGACTAGATCACACCAGGATCCTTATCCTGCGGTCTAACCCTCAATATCTACCCTCCCCAGTCCCCTTCGGCTCAACATATTACAAAATTAGGTCATACAAAAAAATATTACATATCACATCAACTCATAGATAACTATCTAAACTTGATAATACTCCAAACCCCCCTATAATACCTAAGTATCGATATTTATACACTTTATGGCTTTTCGGTCATTACAATATATTACCAAAACCCTAACCCTACCATCGTTAGGTCTTCCTTGGATGCATGCATGTTGTTCTTCCTTCCAGTTTCCACTTTCCTCGTGCATGACTTATTTCCCAAAAATCATCTTTCGTTCCACTTTGGTCTTCTTCCAACAGGCCCCCAACATTGACATGTGGCTCATCCCGAGCCACCTAACACAAATCTTCGATCTCCCTGGTGGCCACCTGGAACTTTTCTTTGAGATATATTGCTTGTGTTTGCACTTGCACAGTCTTCTCCTTGAGTTTGTCCACTATCTAGACTGCAATTTCATCACTAATCAATTTTGTGCATTCTTCCTGGATCTGTGCTATATGTTTCTTGTCTTCCTTTGCCTGTGTCAGGAATTTTTCCACTTGCTCTTGAAACGGTTCCATTTGAGCCTGGCGCTCCTTCTTATGTGTTTACGCAATGGTGAGTTCTGCCTAAATTTTATTGAAGTCCTTCACCCCTTTGATGCACTTTGTGATGGACATTGTCTTCTGCCTCTGCTTGAGGTCCTGGATAGCTACACTTATCCTTTCTTCTTCCCTGTCCCACTTTTGGACTTTATGATCCTCCTCTAACTTTGTCCAAAGTTGTGCTGCATTCTCGAACAAGTCATCTACTATGATAACTTGTCTCTCTATCTACTATAGTTGTTCTACTTCTTCCTACTTCCTTTTCTCCTTTACTTCTGGTGGAGTATTGGGTGTGAGATGCTCATGGAGATTCCTGATCTCCTTCTGATATTGATTGATTTCCTGCACAATCTGATCAATCTTTTCTACTATTGTGATGTCATCCGTTTGCGTGGTGTTTGGAATATTCTCGTATGTTCTTGTGAATTTCTGCTCCAATCCATTCCCACACTCCTTTTCCTCTTGGGTCTTGAACTTAGCCTACTCACATAATATTTCCATCACGTCTTGCTTCTCTATTTCCTATTGCAATTTGGCTAAGTCTGTGTGTGCACAAGATTGTACCTCATGGGTAACGCTCACTTGCAATTTGTGTAGAGCCTTGGATGGTATCTATGGCAATACCAATTGGATTTGGATTAATACCTTCAGGGGTGTCTGCCCCACGATCTTGTCCATGCCCAACATACTGGGTGTGATGTGGAATGTTGCGCTCGGCTACGATATTGTATGAATTGTTTCGCACTCGCCTTCTTCCAATATTTCCTCTGTCTGCGGTGCTGATGGCCCTATTCCCATGCTGATGTCTATTGTGTGTACTTCCTCGATTTGCTTGAGGAACTTCCGCATGTCTTCCAGATCCTCTTGAATCATGTCCCTATGGTGTGCAACATTGTCAAAATCCTCGGCTAGACAATCCTGGACCATTCAAGCTATCATTTCAACATAATTCTTTGTGATCGTATATTCTATGGGTGTTCTTTGCGCCTTGATATTCTTGTGTACACATCGTGTCTAAATGGATGGCCTCTTGTTCCCACATGGTTCTTGTGAGTTGGGACTTGGTGCGGTCCCCTACGCTGCCTCAACATGTTTCTATTATTCTTTGGCCAGCTGCGTATTATCCTTCTTCCCCTTCTGGGTCCCCATATTCATTGTGCCTTCATTTTTTTGCTTTGTCTTTGTCTAACCCGTCCTCCATTTCTTGGGAACTAGGACTTCTTCAGGTTGTGTTTCTCCCTGCCCTACCTCTTCTTCTGCTATCCTTTCTAGCAAGTCTTGGGTGAGTACTGGAATATTCCATTCATCTTCCTAGTCTTTGATCACCATGTCAATGTTGCCCTCTGTGATACAGTAGCGCATTTGTAGCCACTTCTTATCGAGCTCCTTTCACGCCTGTATCCACATCACATGTCGTGTGGCCTTGAAGTTGGTGATGTCCCGAAACCGCACGACAACCTCTGGTGTTATTCTCCACATGTTGTTGATGGCTTCTTGTAGGTCGTATAGGTATCCTTCAAATATGGACTCGTTCATCCTTTTGTGCCTAGTATCCGACATGGATTTTAGAAATAAATATTTTGCTCCCTGATTAGGTTTGGGATTGGTACCAAAAGTTACATATATTGGTTCCCTCCATCACATAACGGCTATTAACATGATTAGCCATGAATAGTGAAATTTTTCTACTAGATCCTATGCATCCTTGTAGTCATCCAGAAACATGTTCAAGAGATAGGATGCCCAGCTCACTGTGGTGCCCTCGACACATTCAGTTGCAACTACGACAACCCTAGCTGGAACTTCCTCCTTGCAACATTTTTTCAGCAGCTTATAGGCTAAGAATTTTGCGCCCATTTGTGTTGCGACATCATTGATCCTCTTGATGATGATTCCTCGCATCCCCCTATCAGTACCATACTTCTTCTTCATCTCTTATGCTAGTTATTTCTCCTTGGATTTGTCATCAAGAAACTATGCAGGATCCATGCCCCAGGATGGCAACCTTGTTATGTTCACAATAAGCTCTACGTCTATTGAGACAAGATTGTCCAACCATATGTCCCCACCATGTGTGACTTCTAAAAACTATTTGATGCACCCGCTTGCATACTAAACTCTTCCAAAATGTGGTAGATCCAACAGGCCTAAAATCCCTTTTTTCTCCAACCCTGTTTCCCATTGGAGTGGCTGATCAATTAGTTCCCCAACTAGATTTACATCCATAGTCTCCAAGTATACTCTCTTTGCAAATTCTGGAAACTTGCTTGCATCTACTACATCGTGGTCTGAGTATTTTATCTTATCGATCTACCCTAGCGAGCCTGATTTCACTTGTACCCCATCTGGTATATGCGGCATAACGAGGGTTGCAATGGGTTGCTTGCGAGGTGACCTAGGTACCTGCTGCTTGTCTTTCTTTGGTGGTGGCTGCCTCGAGGTGCCAACGACGACCATTTGTGCTTCGAAATACCATTCCAGCCAACCTCTGACATCCTCTATTGTTTCTTTCAGTGGGTGGTCTGACACGGTGGTTTGAGATTCGTCTGGATCGAATTCTTCTACCTGATTCATCGTCATTCCATTGACTCTTAGAGCTACTTCGATGTTCATTGGTTGTGCCTCCTTCATGGTTTTTGCATCCTGGTTCTGCTACTCCTGTGCCTCTACCAGTGTATCTACATTTGTTCCCTCTGGTGTTGTTTGTTGGGTTTCTTCCACTACAGGTGTGGGGTTCACTGGTGTTGTGTCTAGGGATGGGATTTCATCGATATTAATGATCTTTGGCTATTGTTGTTCTGCTTCTTCCAATTGTGCCTATGCCCTGGTTCTAACTCTGGGTTTTTTGGCACTCTGGCTTGCTTCTTCTTGATTTGGTGGTGAATTTAGAACATTTCTTGAGTTTGAATGGTCTCCGAGACCTCTGTGAACTTGACTCTCTACTCCTTAGCCTCTATCGTTCTCTATCTATTCTCTTTTCACAAATGGACTCTTTGCTCCCGCATCTGTGTGTTGTATGGGCATTACATGAATCTTGTCAAGGATGCTACCTTAATTACGGGTTCAATGCACCTCCAGTTCTTTTATACTTTCTATTACTCTACCTTTCCATCTCCAGTTGGCATGATTAATGTGGCATTCTGTCGGTCATTTCCATCATTTATTTTTTCATAACTCTATCTTATCGTACTGCTTTTGTCGTCTTTTTGTTTCCCACTTGTTTCCATTTTTACATGTCTGTTAGCCTTATCCTCACCGAGTATGTGTTCCTAAGTATGTGTGCTCTTTCTTCTTTTGGCACACTGTGCCTCTATTGGTATAATTTAATATTCTGTTTTTATTTTTATTTTATTTTTTATTTTTTTATTGAACGGTGGGTGGTCGATTGTCCTTGTACAACTTCAGTCGGCTCCCATTGATCATCCCTCTGAGATCTACGCTTGATAAATCTCTCAACTGTAAAAATTTTCCATCTGTGATAGATTTTACTTCGTACAGTCCTAGCCAGTGCATTCTTATCTTTCCTAGGTGTTGAAACAATTTGTTGTCGTACATCAGTACTAGATATCCTTCCTTAAAGGTTTTCTTCTTGATGTGTCTATCATGCCCAAATTTGTCCCTTTCTTTCTAAACTTGTTGGTGGAACCCTGCTAAGATCCAGTCTTCTTCCATGGTCATTAAATGATTTAGTCACTTTTGTACTACGCCTTGTTCTGTCATATGTGTGATTGCTTCTACATGCAAGCTTGGTACTAGAAATTCTAATGGCACCATTGCTTGTTGGCCATAGACTAGTTTAAATGGCATGTGCCTTGTCAAATTTTTGCATGTAGTCCTGTAGGTCCATAATATTGCTGGTACTTTGAGGTCCCATTTGTCCCTATTGACATTACAGATCTTTGTCAATGCGTTCTCTAGGATTTTGTTGAATTCTTCTACTATGCCATTTTCCTGTGGGTTATATGGTGTTCTCTTCTAGTGATGGACTTCAAACTCTTTAGTCATAGCACTAATGGTGTTGTTTATGAAGTGCATGCCTTGGTCTTTCATCAAAACTCTTGGGAATCCAAATCTAGTGATCACTTGTTCAAATAAAAAGTGTGATGTTGTTTCTGTGCTACAATCCTTCACTGGTGTGGCTTCCACTCATCTTGTTAGGTACTCTGTCGCGATGATAATGTACCTAGATCCTGTTAGTTTTGTTGGTGGGTTGATTGGTCCCACAAAGTCTATTTCCCACTTATTGAATGCCTGCAATTTTATTTGTGTTCGTAATGGAATATCGTTCCTTCTATTGGGTTTACTTACCCTTTGATAGACATCGCATATTTGACAGTACTCCTTCAAGTCTCGGTGAATGGTCGAACACCATAGTCCTACATGCAATACCTTCTGTGTGGTAGCTTTGTCTGCGTAATGTCCTCCTACTATTCCCTCATGGGCTTCTGTCAAGACTCTTATTCTTTCATTCTCTAACACGTACCTACGCAAGATGTTATCTACGCCCATTTTGTATAAGTGTCCTGCGATCAGTTGATAGTTTGCAGCATGAACTACCAGGTTTTTCTTCTGTGCAGTGTTGTATTCCTATGGCGCAATGCCTGTGCTCAAGTACTGAATCATATCTACAAAGTATTCATTAGCAATCTGGACTGAGAATAACTATGCATCCGAGAAGTTGTCTTCTAAATTCGTAGGTTCTTCTCCATTTGTGACTCTTGATATGTGGTCAGGTCCTGCATTCAATTTTCCTAGCTTGACTATTAATTCAAAGTAAAATTCTTGAAATAGTAGTAACCATCGATCGATTCTCCACCCCCAACATTGGCTTGTTGACTAGGTATTTCAGGGCTGAGTGATCTGTGAACTCTTAAAGTGTTTTCCCAATAAGTAGTGTCTGAACTTCTGCAGTGCGTAGACCATATCTAGGTGTTCTCTCTCCGTGGTGTTGTAGTTTTGTTCTGATTTTGATAGTTTTCTTCTTGCAAAGGCTATGGGGTGATCCAAATCCCCCTCTCATGGCTGTGCCAAGATAGCTCCAAGTGCTATGGTTGATGCATCTACATTCACATGGAGTGTCTTCTCCCAATCTGGAAATACTAATATTGACGCGGTGACCATATTTTCCTTCAGGGTATCCAGATCATGTTGACACTTGTCGTTCCACTGAAACTTTGTATCCTTTCTTAACAACTTTTCCATTGGTGCAGTAATCTGCGCATACCCTTTGATAAATTTCCTGTAGTATCCTGTGTGTCCCAACATCACTCTTAGATGATGGACTGTTTTGGGTAGTGGAAAGTTAACAATTACTGCAATCTTTGCAAGATCTACTAATAAACCTTGTTTTCATACTATATGGCCCAATAGTATCCTAGACGGTGTTCTGAATATGCATTTTTTTATGTTTAATGATATCTGGCACTACCTGCATCTTTCTAGTATCAACCATAAGACTTCAACATGGTATTTCAACAAACTGTAGACAGTCCAATCGTCCAGGTATACTTCGAGAAACTAGTGGATGAATTCGTTAAATGCGATGATGACTACTCTGGAAAATATTGCTGGTGCGTTCTTCAGTCCAAACGACATGACTATGCACTGGTAGAATCCCCATTCTATTGCAAACATGGTCTTGTATCTGTCTTCCTGTGATATCTTGATCTGATGGTAGCCTGGGAATCCATCAGTGAATGAGTAATCTTCATGTCCTCCTACGTTCTCTAACACTTCATTCGTGAAAGGTGTAGGGAATGGGTCATGTAGGCATGCATCATTCAACTTCCTCAAGTCGACGCATATCCTTATCCCTCCTTGTTTTTTGTCCTGCACTACCATCCAGATTATCCATTCTGATTCTTCAACTGGTTCTATGATTTCAACTTTGAGCATCCTATCGATCTCATCTTTGACTTTATGCTTATATACTGGGTTCAATTTGTATGGTCGTTGTCTGATCAGTCTCACTTAAGGTCTGAGTGGTATATTCATTTCTCCTAGATCTTTAGCTATACCCTTCATCTCTGTGAATGTTTTAGGGAACAAGTCGTTGTACTCGTGCAGTAACTCTATTATACTTTCCACTATTTTCTCATCTGTTATCGGACTAATCGGTAGGTGTGGACACTAACAGATCTCCCTAGATCCACCTGGATCGAGAACAAAATAGGACAGGACATGACTCTTTCCCTAAGTTTTTACCATTGAATTAGCTAGTAGGGAGGAACAAGTAACATACCTTTGTATCGCTTCCTAGGGTTTCTGTTGCTCCCACTTCGCTCCGGTGCTCTCGTGAGGTCAATACCAAGACAACACAAACCAACTAAAGTGATGATAGCAAAGTATATTCAACTATCAACTTATGTGTATGATCAAGGAATTACACAATAAAGTGAGAATGACTTTATGGGAAAAGGACATGTCGCTGTATGATATTAATCGAAAGTAGAATATACAACCTAATCACTTTGATGTCGCAAGCTTCCTTTCAGTGGCTCTTGGCTCCAACACACACACTTTCTCTATCCTTTCATGAAGAAGATCCAATTCCTCTTGATAGACTTGCTAGAGTCTCCAAGCTCTTGTTCAAGCTAGGTCCTTCACACAATTTCACCAATTATCCAATGAATCTTGCTTAACCTTTTCCATGAGAATTCCATCAATATATAGCAGAGAATAAGATGGTTAACTGGATAAGAATGATCCCACAATATCAGGGAAACCAGTAAAAGGATAACCATTCGAATGCCAACCCATTCTTCTAGAAGATTCCCTTCTAGAACCATCGAGACTTCAATTTTTTCCAAGCTTTAGAACAAGTTCACACCCTAGCTATGTAGCACAGTGTGAGAAGTTCGCACCCTAGCTTAAAGCAGCCTACGAGAATGGGTCATTCTCGCACCCTAGGATATTAGCAACCTGCGAACTCTCTTCAAAAGTAAGTTTTCTAGGAAGAGATGAATGTCACTTTTCTTAGGAGAAAGTTCTTATGAGGAGCTTGAGTACACCATCATCAATACACCATCAATATTGACTAAAATCATGGGTAACAAAATGCCCCCCAAAGTATGAGGCCGAAATCAGTGACAAGCGAAAGACTTTGTAAACTGCATGTGTGTGTCGGAAACCAGGAGCGCACCTAATTGGAAACCTGCGAACAACGAAGGATGTGCAGAATATCATATATATTAATTCTGAGGTAGGCATTCCCATACTCAGATCACAGATGGATGACATTGTAGACATAGGTCATGGCCACCAATCATACACTGTGGATCCATGCCATCAAAATATAGCATAGCCACCAGGAATACACTGTGGATCTATGCAAGAAAATTCAAATTGAGATGACATAGCCATGAGACATACAAAGTGGATCTATGTGTCAGAGATTATAAGTATTCCATCACAACTTGGACCAAGAGATGATATTTAGGGTCTTCAATCCTGTCGCCCAAAAGTACGAATCTAACCATGTGATTACATGTGTTGAAGTCGAACATGGTAGAAACCACTTGATTACCGGTCATTGATGAAACCGTTAACAAGTGCAAGGGAAATCACCATTAATGTCAATGACTCCCAAGGTACTCTAGTACAATCCTTCGAATGTGAATGAATGAGTTGAGGTCGAACATCCGATGGAATCTTTCGATCAGGGGTCAATGATGTAAACCCACTGTCGAAAGAAGGGAAACCTGCCATTGAGGCATGCAAGTTCCAAGGTACCAAAGAATTTTTAAGTCCTGCTTCCGGATAATGAGCTGAAGTCGATGGAATAAAACTCATCATAGGAGGGCCTTGATGTATCTGCCATCAATGACATAAAATGAGTAACAGATTTTGAAGGTGAAACAGAGTATGATGTAAGTTGGACTGGACATAGGGAAGGCTGACATGGGGAGAATGGAAAACTACAGATGGCCGACTCAATAGAGGTTTTAGATGAACTTCTCTTGAACATATGAACGACACGACCAATGATTTGGTAGCATTGACTCAGAGACAACGCAGGGTATGACCTTGTAGCAAATCAAATGAGAGACAAATGGATTTCCCAAACCGGCTTCAAATAATGAATAGGGGGTGTCATGTTCAAGAGAGACACTTACTGCCAATTAATATGAAGATGATAACATATCCCTTTCCCAAATTTTCCCCCACCATTTCTAGCGAGTACCTCTTTATTTTTACGCAAGCTTGAGGAGGATAACATATGCTTGTTGATATAAGCTTATCCTTCGGATAAGTCCTTCGGAGTATGTTTAACGAACCCTAAGAAGG
Source organism: Picea mariana (assembly GCA_032191745.1). NCBI lineage: Eukaryota > Viridiplantae > Streptophyta > Pinopsida > Pinales > Pinaceae > Picea > Picea mariana. The sequence goes on from JASDQU010309459.1 coordinate 168,511, forward strand.
AGTGGTTTGGTCTCATGATGGGTCTATCGATGTTTGTTTAACGAGTCCAAATATAGAAAAATCGAAGGTTTTTGATGATTATAAAGTTTGGAAAAACACTTAAAAGAGAACTCTCTCAGTTCCTTTTTCGTAAAATAGTCTGATGAGACCGAAAAAGAGATAAATTATCGCCCACCATATGCTTTCTTCAGATACTTTATCGAGCGTGAAAATAACAAGGTCGCTTGGCTATCTTTTCATGTGTAGAGATTCTGAAAAGAGCTTAAAGAGGACTCCAGGGGGGTTCCTTTTTCATATAACCTTGTTGAGCCCGAAAAAGTGATAAAAGTATGCTCGATCACATTCTCATGTATTTTTTACTGTGAGAACGGAAAAAGACCCAACTCAAGGTTTTATATAAAAACCATAAAAAACAAACAAAACATGCGATGAAGAAGAAAAAATATGTCTGCATCCCTGTCCATGAACATCGAATTCGTTACGCCTGCAAAAGTTGTACTAAAAAGGGAATTAGGGATTAGGTTTTAATAAATAAATAATTATAAAAATTCAAAAACATGGTAAAAGTGAATATAAAGGGGTAAAAAATCTTTTTACCATATCATTTTAACTTTACCACTATTTAAGCCCCAAAACCCCTCTTTTACCCTTGAAATTCAGCGTCATATTGCGGGAGTTACGAGCATCCATTTGACGAACTGTCAGTGGCAGTAAGGTAGGCTCTTTGTCCTCTACTTTTTCATGGTTTAATTTTTCATTTTCATTGGCAAAAGCCACCATTTTGAGTTTGTTTTGGGGGTTAATATGGTGCTCAGCCATTCTCGCAGGTGAGCTACATGGGACCTGCGAGAATGGGTCATTCTCGCAGGTAAGCCCACAGGCACCTGCGAGAACCGCAAAGTGTAAAAGTTTTTTAAAAATTTGCCCAATGAAAATATACCAATTTGTGAATAGAGTTATTAATCTTCTTCTTGTGCTTCTTATGCAAGTATTTGGCCATCACCATGGTTTTGGAATGGCATGAAAGGGAGCATGAAGAAGATAATTCCATTACCGAAAATCATCCGCCCACCATTGTTGCTTTGCAAAACTGTGGTCTTCTAAAGTAATTTTGTATCCCAGGCATGAGGGTCCAAATCAGGTTATTGGAGTACCTTGTGCATATGCAGGATCCCGATCAACAAGTATTTCATGTAGGGGTCCACACATTGTCCTTGGATATTGAGGACATTTACTTCTTGACAGGACTGTCATGGCGTGGGTACCATGTGAGCCTGACTGGTAGTAGAGGTGGTGGACTGCCCATGAGTGAGTACTACCGCTTACACTGTGTTCCAGAGGCAGAGAGGAAGAAAGGGAAAGTAGTTATTTGGGGAGTGCAGGATTTGACCCTCCGCACTATTTTGTTCACCATTGCTCGTATGGCTAGGAGCTCCGCTCCTCACATGGCGCTCTAGAGTTACTTTCAGTATGCCATAGAGTGTACTGAGCCTCAGGTTTTTAACTGGGTAGATGCTGTGCTTCGTAGCATGAAAAGGCATTTGACCAAATGCAGGCGTGGTGACCTGAAGCAATTTAGGTACGGATCTTTGTTGGTATCCTTATTTCTCGAGAGGGTTCCGTTACTGAGGCTGCAGGTTGAGTGGGATTTGCCGGCTCCCACAAATCCAAGAATGTTGAGATGGTGTCAGCTCATGGCCCAACACGTAGCAGGACCAATTATCAAGTATGATGATACCTTCTTCGACTGGTTGCAACCACAAATGCTGATGGTCGATGATTATGCTTATGCTGAGCTGGATTTCTGAGGAGATCTAGACTTGGTCCTGCCCAAGGGTGCTCAGTGGGGTAACTTGGTAATAAGTACACATTTTTTTTCTTTTTAAATGTTTTTGTGAATTTTATCATATGAAAATGTTTTTTATATGTTTGTCCAAGGACTAAAAAAAAAATTCGTTGTTGATGACACAGATGTGGGACCTTACCGACCTCCTGGTACTTCTCCCATTCAATGGTGAGGAGAGGTGGTGACAGTGCCATGATGGGACATCGAGGATTATGAAGCACTGGAACAAAACCTAGAGGGTTTGACACCAGATATTCTAGACATGCCTCTTGGAGAGGTTCCACGATGTTATCAACGTTATACAATAGGAGTGTCAGAGTCCATTGGTTGACTTCTCCATAGGGTTTCCCGGGAAGTCATGTGTTACCATGAATGTCATCCATGAAGTCACTTTGTAGAAGCTATGAGCTTCAGATTTTGACTTTTTGGTCCTCGGACAGAAATTTTTGTAAAAAACTCTTTTGATTGTTATATATATAGACGACTTCTACCGGTTTATCTTGTGTTGAGTGAAAATTGATGTGATTGATTTATAAATGATCCAAATGTCTGTCTAATACAAATTTAGCCAATGCATCAATTAATGTATTTAGACATCTAGTAATATGTTGATATTCAATATAATCAAAATAACGTTCCAAGAGGCAAATTCGCAAATACACCCATAATAAAGTAGGACGTTGAATAGTATAGACATTACTTAATTGTAGTACTACAAGATGTGAATCAAGTCGCACAACCAAATGACGGATTCCGAGCGAGATAGCATCAATCAAAAATTCGATAAAGACACTATACTCTGCAATATTTTTGGTCGCACGGCCAAGACACACACCTTGTAAGGAGACAAGTTTGTTTGTAGGGGCGTAAATTGCCCATGTAGTGGAAGCAAGGTTCTGAGTACTACAGCTAGCACCATCAGTGAAGACAATGTAGGGTAGCAAAGACTCTGGCATCTGGAAATCAAACACAACATCACATAAGGGCAGAGACCAGATAATGACAAAAACAAGCTATAGTAACACACAAGAAGTATGATACAATAAAAATACAAGTACTCGTGCACAAGTGATTTTATGCATAGTACTTTTTCAAGTACAATCCATTCATGGGTTCACTCAAAGGGAAACCATCGTAATCTACTAACTCATATTTCCCTTTTTCCAACACTTGTCTAACGATATAAGGACCTCGCCACATGGCTTCGAATTTTCCATCTCCTAGCATATCTCAATCTTGTTCATAGAGGAGAACGAGATCTCCTTCGGAGAAAACATGAAGCTTGACATGTTTGTCGTATTAGGCCTTGACACGTTTTTTCTGAGCTTCTATGACTAGGGTAGCATTGCGTCAAGTTTCTTCTAATCACATAAGATACAATAGATGTTCTTCCTCAGCAGAAGTGTTTGGTAGGTGTTCAACAACTAGTTTTAAAGAGGGTATCTCGCATTCAATCGAGAGAATGGATTCCAAACCATAGACTAACCGGAAATGTGTAAACCCAGTAGCGGACTTGACGGATGTTCGGTAAGCCCACAATGATGAAAACAACATTGTGTGCCAACTTTTTTTGTGAATCCCTATCATTCGTTGGAGCATAGTTATGAGAACTTTGTTAATTTCTTCGACTTGGCCGTTGGTTTGTGGGTAATAGGGCATTGAGTTTTCATGGCGAAGACCCAACTTTTCAGTAAGTTCAGACATCATGAAGTTTCTAAATTGGCTACCATGATCAGTGATGATAGCCTAGGGAACACCAAAATGAGCTATGATGTGATTAAAAATGAATAATGTTGCGGTCTTTCCAGTGTTGTCAAATGTCGGCATCACCTCGGCCCATTTCATAAAGTAATCTACGGCTACAATGATGTATCCATGCCCCCCGGCCGAGTGGGGGTGACATGTCATGAAATTGATGCCCCATTTCACAAAGGGACCAACAGAGACCACAGGGTGAAGAGGAGCATGATGCAACCGTATCTTGTTATTATAGGTCTGGCAAGCATGGCATTTTTGAACGACGATTATGTAGTCGTTAAATAAAGAAGGCCAAAAATACACTGCTCGTAAGATCTTCTGTGCAGTAGCATACCCAGACATATGACCACCACAGGCTCCAGAATGACATTCATTTAGAGCTCTCTCAGCCTCGTCGAATGTGAGGCAGTGTCGAAAAATGGAGTCAATCCCCCAATGATAAAGAGTATCCCCGAGGATAATATATTGACGAGCTTGGTATCGTATTCGACGTCGGTCAGTACTGGAAAAATTTGGTTGGAAAGTCTGGGTTTGGAGATATATAATGATATCACCATACCAAATATCATCAGTGCTGATGAGGAAAATGGATTCATCAGATAATGAATCAGCTACTACATTTTCCGTTTCAGAATAGGGAAAGTCGCATATCAACTCAACAAACACTAAGGACTTCTTAGACTTGGCGCGTTCGAATTCCAAGTCAAACTCCTGGAGTATCACAATCCATTTGGAGTATTTTCCCCCTAGCAATTGGCGTGTGAGAATGTGTTGCATAGGGTTTCAGTTAGAAATCATTGTAGTCTTGCATGAGAGGATATAGTGCCGGAAGCATTGGACAGCTTGGACGGCTGCCAAGGACAATTTTTTGACATGTAAATACTTGATTTCGGTAGGCGTTAGACTTTGAATCAAGTAGTAGATAACATGTTCGTCGTTAGCATCATCCTCTTGGATGAGAACCATACCAATGGTGTAAGACAAGGCAGCAAGGTAGAGGAAATAATCGCGATTGTAATCGGGGGGAAAGAGAAGCGGAGCATGCATTAGGGACAATTTCAAAGATTCAAAAGCATTGTTGGCGATGGTATCCCATACGAACTCAGACACCTTTTTTAGTAGCCGCATAAATCCACAAGTTATCTCAATGTAATTTGGGATAAAACGACGAAGAAAGTTTGCTTTCCCCTACAAACTTTGTAACTGGTGAAGTGTAGAAGGAGGGAGATTAAGGATTGCCTCAACCTTTAAAGGATCCACCCTGATCCCTTGACGTGAAACAATAAAACCTAGAAGTCGACCAGATTCCACACAAAAAATGCACTTATGAGGATTCAAACATATACGATAGAACCGACAGTGGACGAAAATGGCTCGGAGGTGGATTGGATGATCGACTCGGTGCATTGAGTGAGCAGGTAAATCATCCAGATATGGTTGCACGATGTGCTTGATATCATGGAAAGAATAATACATAGCGCATTGAAAAGTGGCACCAGCATTCTTGAGACCAAAAGGGAGTTTCCGATAGGCAAAAGTACCCCAAGGACAAATAAAAGCAGTCTTATGTTGATCCTCGGGAACAATGTTGATTTGATTATACCCGAAGAAACCATCCATCAGAGAGAAGATTTCACTTCTGGTGCAATTGTCGACAATCTGATCGACGAAGGGGGTAGGCAAGTTGTCTTTGGGACAAGCTTTGTTGATATCCCTATAATCAACACATACACGAATTGTGCCTTGTTTCTTGTTGATCGGGACAAGATTGGAAACCCAGTCAGTGAGAGCCACTGGGTAAATAAAGCCAGCTTTGAGAAGTTTCTCAACTTCGAGCTTGATAGCAGCCACTTTACGTGTGTGAATTGGATGAAGTCATTTCTGGACAGGTTTAGCATTGGGGTATGTCTTGATCTCATGTATCACAATGTCGGGGTCAATAACTAGAATTTCTTTGTAGCTCTAAGGAAAGATGTCACGAAACTCTTTGAAAAGGGACGTATAGGTGACTATTTCGTCAGGGGAACACGAAGCTCCGATATGGACATTTTCTACGATTCCAGGTTTGACGGATATGTCAAGGGGAGTAGTGGGTGAGATATTGCTTAAGTTCCCTTTGGAAAACACATCATGTGTGGACCTGGGAATGGTTGAGATGACGACAATGGTCGACGGGGTCGATATCCATTGGTAGTTCTCAATGGTATGTTGCTCCAGAAAGAGGATGGAATGATGATGTCCATCGTCCCAAGGGGTGTCCTCCATGACAGACATGATCATCTCATCAGTGGGAAAAATGACATGGAAAGGATCTGGAGATAACTCACCAAGAGAGGGGGTAGAAGGGGTTGCCGATTGAATGGCCTGATAGGTGGATTCAACCGAACTTAATGACATTTCATCACTGTAACAAAGATAATCTCCAGGGTTAGGTACTATCCAAGGGTCGTGAGATGCAAGAAGTTCATGAATCGAGGTGGAGATCATGTTGATTGAAGCAACAGATGAGCGTGGAACATCGAGTGGTGGAATGGGGAAAGTACCCATTAACGAAGAGTTTTTGATAAGGCCTACATCGATGTTCTCATAACCTGGTGGGGTTTTAGTGATGAACGGTATGTTTCCAGTACATGTGTCAAAGTTAAAGAAGTCTAATTGGTCGATAATGAATACCTTCCCTTGATGTGGGAAACATACCACTCGAAAAAGGGTCGACACAACTACGCGCATGGAATCGATCTAGTTGCGACCAAGAAGAATATTGTAATCAAGGGGAGCATCGAAGACTTTCACTTCGAATTGGACCGTTTTGCCTTCTAACGTGATGGGAAATGAAGGAAGGACATTGTAGGGCTTAAAACCAGAGCCATTGAAGGATTTGAGAGTGTTCTGGGATTCGTTCAAAGAGGGAGAGCCAATGTATTTCCAACAAGTAAGAGACATGACACACGTCAAGGCACCCTCGTCGATAATGGTTCAACAAATGTTTTTGTCAGAGATAATCACTTGGATCTGGAACGTGAGTTGAGGGGGTAACCTTGGAATGTGATCTTCCAAGTAAAAAATTATTAAATTCGTATCCGTCGGGTTGATTCCACCGATATCTTTAAACAGTTCCTTCCGTTGTGTGGGACAACTTTGAAGGACTTCGAGGGCTAACATCGCAGAAGGTGCTTGGGCCAGTTCTTCAACAATGCTGTAGTTCTAGGTAGCAAGAGCATGAGGATTGAAAGCCAATTTCTGAACGACACCCTTTGGGGGGGGTCAAAGAACTATGTCGAGGCTCGGTCGTTCAAGATGAAGAGGAACGTTGGTAGGTGGAGTCGCGGGAGAGGGTTGTACCAAGGAAGGAGGTAGGTCATCAACCTCCTCTTTAGAGGGAGAATAATCTTTGGCTTGAGTGGTGAGGGCAATGTCATTTTGCTTTGAATCGCCAGTACACATCAATACATAAGATGTAGTAGAAGATGAGGGTTGGTCATGAATGACCAACTGAGCCTGTTATTGAGACGGGAAGGGTTGGGACAAAACAGCCGGAGCAGGTGGTTTTGGAGCTCCTTGAAGGAACTTAGTGACCTCAGTGCATCGTGGAAAATCCTTCGTGTAGTGATCATCACCATAGATAAGAAAAGGGTATCAAGGTTTGTGCTTATCCTGATCGTCAACAGGGGTATTTTTGGTTCGCTCTGCCTGAGAAGTATTTTTGTCCTCACTCTTACCTCGTCCCTTTTTGGATTTGTTTTTACTGGCTGGGGTAGATTGAACTGCATTGACCTCAGAAGTCTTTCCGGTGGGAGGGGCAAGAGACGGAGCATTTTGAACATTAGAAGAAGCAGGTTTTGGGTTGGTGCTTGAGGCAACATGTGGTTGGGCCTGGAAAGTGCCAATCACACCGTCGGCTACATGTGAAGTAGCTGGAGTAGTTGCAGTGGCAGAAGTGGAAGGACGAGGTAAGTCAGGTAGTAAATCGTAAAGGATACCCATTTGTGAGTAAACAAGATCAAGGTATTGAGCTCGACTTATGGCCTATTTTTCCATGACTACTCCACCCATGGAGATGTCATAACCGATGTCATTCACAAATGATTTTGTGAACCACTCTGCCAGCAACTGATCAGGGAGCTCGAGTTTAATGAGACGTCGTCTTCGTCGCCACTCATGAATGTGATCGGATATATGAGTGGCTTTGTTTTTTTTGAAAGAACTCAAAATATTGGTCCCCATTTCATAACGAATCGGTAACTGGTAGTGTGTGAGGAAAGACATAGCTAGGGTGTTGAAGTCAGCGAAGAAACCTCATGGTAATTCTATATACCACTTCACAGTAGAACCTGTTAGGGGTCATTGAAAAAGGCGTAAACGAATAGAGTCATACATCAACAAGTTGGATGAACACCAAAGGTGAAAAGTCATGACGTGATTGTTCGGGTCCTCTCCCGCTTTGCCATCGAATTTAGGGATGTTCGATGGTAGCTTGGTTGGTATAGGAGGCCATTGGAGAGAGTGACAAATTAGATCATTTAAAATCGTTGACAAACCTGGAAGATCCAAAGTGGCCAAGAAGGGTAACTGTCAATTCACCTGTGGGTACTGGTGGCTTTGGGGAGGAATCCACGTCGACAAACCAGTAGGACCATAAGAAGTCTGCATATAATGTGAAGACCCAGGAAGATTCGGTGGTGGTTGGAGAGGATAGTAGCTCATGGGATTGTATCCTTGAACATGGACGTGAGTTTGAGCATTCAAACCCCAGATGGGATTGGATGTACCTGGATATGGTTGGCCTATACTAGGGGGTATCATGGACGCAGCTGGAAATTGCTGCCCCCCAGTTGATTGAGGAGGAAGTTGTATCAACTGATTCCATTACTGGGCCAAGGAAGAAGGTATTTTTTGTCCATAAGGTGGGGTCGGTCCTCCTATTGAAGGTGGTGTCCCAATTGAGGGAAACGTTCCAATTGGGGGTTATGTTCTAGTTGGGATTTATGTTCCAATTAGAATTTTCCCACTGAGAGGGGGTTGAGTCATACCACCTTGGTGAAAGTTTCCACCAACGGGAATCTTGTAATTTGGTGTGAATGACAGAATAGTGCCACTAGGATTAAGACTGCTAGTGGAGGACGAGAAAGGTCCTTTAAAACAAAATTGAGGGAGTGATGGAATAAAACCAGGAAGAGAGTGCCCAGAAGAAGAGGGACCACCAGGAGAGCCAGATGGGGTTTGCAGAGGAGTTGAAATGGAAGCATTCAATGCGCAGTATCCACATGGTAGTGTCAGGGTGATACTGGGCATGAGCAGTGTGACGATGGGAGCTTGGCTAATCGTGGTAATCCCAGTGTGAACACTCATAGTATCTGTGTGATGGGCCATTTCGATAGGGATGGACGAGATGTGGTCAGATCACGGGGCGTCCATACCAGGAAAGTAATAGGCAGTAGTAAATGGTACTGTCTCTGGACTAGAGATTTTGGAAATCACAGGTGAGATGATTTCGGAAATCATAGGTGAGCCTGGACCAAAAAGGTCCATTTGAAAAATGCCCATAGAACAAAAAGGATCTTGGCCTTCTATGCCTGGAAAGGGTCCAACTGGTGATCTAGAAGACATAAAAACTAAGTCTCCAGAAGAATTCAGTCGCATAAACGGTCGCTCACAATCGGGGTGAAGTCGAAAGTCCTCTCGAGTATTGGTAATTCAGAAATGTTCCAGAGAGTCAGTTCATTCCACTTGTGGCGTGGTGATGTCTTGGACTTCACTTCACTGAGGAGAGCCCTCAGGTGAACTTGTAGGCAAGAGTTGAGAACCTTCCATATGCTCTAGAGATAAACCCTGCATTCTACGTGAACAACGTAGAGGAGCTATTGTAAACGAATGACAAACTTATGAAGAAAATCGTATGGTCAACTTTGGTAAAAAAACAACACGTGCTAGTAAACAAAATATAGGAAAAAATACCAAGCAATGAAGACCTTCTAATTCCTAAGCCACTAGTTGGTAATGAAATCCAACGTCGCAACAATGAGATGCGAAGGGGATGGGCTAGGGTGGAAAAGTTACGCTGATGACCTACTTAACGGACTTACACCCTGGTGCAAGATCCCACACATAATCGTGGGTATACCCTCCAAGGATCCCGAGTGAGTTTGGCCAACGTCGATTCTAGGTACTATGAAGACTTTTCCCTTCACAGTCACCTTGTGTAAGACCCTAGAAAGATAGGCCGCTAAGATTACCACTGACAACAATAAATCTTGGGGGGACAGTCGACAGTGTGATCCACACTCAAGGGCATGGTATTTAGCCCGAAATTAACTCAAAAGGCTTCCACTCATCATTGTGGGTATACCTCCAAGTGACCCCCATAATACGTGCAATCTCTACACTGATATCAACAAAGCAAGGTGAGTAACTCTGTCTATATCAATGCGACCTCATGTTTGACCCTTGTGTGAGAAGGGCTTCCCAAGACAAGATGTTGTAAACGGAATTTGACACTCCTTAACACAAGATGCTATTGTGTGTTTTATGCTTTGGAGAGTGTATCTCTCTACCTATTCCAAAGCACTAGCCTGGCTAAATGTTGGTGTAATAGAGCCCTAGAAAAGAGTTACTAGTTAAATTTTACGATTACACAATGTTATTAAGGGCTGTTGTTACTCAAAGGAAGCGGAGATGAAACTGATGTTGTATGAGACTCTGACCCAACGATGCATGGATAAGAATGAAATATAGCAATTTTCGTTCAATAAATCCTATGTATGGGAGGGAAAGAGAATTTTCCAGATCAAACTTTGAACTACGATACACAATTTCCTTTAAAATGCAATTGAAATGAATCACGCATCAATAACAATTCTCTATTGTTTCTTTTTCAATAATTTCAACAATTGATTTTCAATACATTCGAAGACGAAAATGATTTTGAAAGAAAAACATTATTCACTTTTCAAAAAGGACCTACACCATGATGGTGAGAGTGAAGAAAACCAAAAACTAATGAACAAGCAATAGATAAAAACCCAAAGCAATCTTTCAATGGAAACAAAAATAACAAGCAAACCAAACTAGTCTTGTCAATTGCATGAGAAAAATGATCTTTCAAATAATGATCAAATGATAAATACAAAGAAGATCAACTTTCAACTGATCACCGATTCTTAACCAAACAAGCACACTCAGATTCCAAAATCAGAGAGTATATCTTTGCAGAGAAAAGTCAAGAAACGAAAGTCAAGAAAAAAGTGACAGGAAGAGCCTTTGATTTCCTAAGACTGTTCGTGTACAAAAACAAAGACAAGAAAACATCAAACAATGGTCCAAGAAGCTCTTTTTCAGGCACCTATACTGATCTGGGTAGCTGAAAATGCAAAAAACTCAAATCCAAAATTTTGAAAAGAGGGTTCGCAAGCTAACAGTATTACACAGTGCGAGAATGGGGCATTCTCACAGGCCAGCTTTGAGCAAAGTGCAATAACCTCGCACTGGACCTAAAAGCAGGATGCGAACTCAATATATTCTCGTAGGCCACTGTGGAGTGCAGTGTGAGAATGTCTATAACTAAGCAAATTTTTGGAAAAAGACACAAAATTTGATGAGGCCTCTGGACCCAGAGGGTCTATTAGGGTATCCTGAAAACTTAGAGATTGATATGAATGGAGAAAGTTAAGGCAAGAGAAAATGTCCAAGGAAAAATACCAAAAACCACAATGAAAATGGGTTATCTCCCCAGTGGAGTCGCCAATTTTGTTATCGGACTAATTGGTAGGTGCGAACACTAACAGATCTCCCTAGATCCACTTGGATCTAGAACAAAACAGGACAGAACATGAATCTTTCCCTAAGTTTTGACCATTGAATTAGCTAGTAGGGAGGAACAAGTAACATACCTTTGTATCACTTCCTAGGGTCTATGTTGCTCCTTCTTCGCTCCGGTGCTCTCGTGAGGTCAAGACCAAGACAACACAAACCAACCAAAGTGATGATAGAAAAGTATATTCAACTGTCAACTTATGTGTATGATCAAGGAATTACACAATAAAGTGAGAATGACTTTATGGGAAAAGGACATGTCGCTGTATCATATTAATCGAAAGTAGAAGATACAACCTGATCACCTTGATGTCGCAAGCTTCCTTTTGGTGGCTCTTGGCTCCAACACACACACTTGCTCTATCCTTGCATGAAGAAGATCTAATTCCTCTTGATAGACTTGCTAGAGTCTCCAAGCTCCTGTTCAAGCTAGGTCCTTCACACAATTCTTTCACCAATTCTCCAATGAATCTTGCTTAACCTTTTCCATGAGAATTCCATCAATATATAGGAGACAATGAGATGGTTACTTGGATAAGAATGATCCCACAATATTAGGGAAACCAATAAAAGGATAAACATTCGAATGCCAACCCATTCTTCTAGAATATTTCCTTCTAGAACCATCGAGACTTCATATTTTTCCAAGCTTTAGAACAAGTTTGCACCCTAGCTATGTAGCACAGTGCGAGAAGTTCGCACCCTAGCTTAAAGCAACCTGCAAGAATGGGTCATTCTCGCACCCTAGGATATTAGCAACCTGCGAACTCTCTTCAAAAGTAAGTTTTCTGGGAAGAGATGAATGTCACTTTTCTCAGGAGAAAGTTCTTATGAGGAGCCTAAGTACACCATCATCAATACACCATCAATATTGACTAAAATCATGGGTAACATCATCCCAGTAGTCTCCAATGCTGGCCATTTTGGGATTCTCAGTTGTCCCAATGTTGACTTTCTTTAACTTGATCGGCGTGGAAATAACTTATGATTCTATAGGTGGTCCCTCCACTTCTCTTTCTCCTTCTTCTTCTTCAATCTGAATATCATGTGGATCGTCTTCATCCAGTGCTTCCTCTTTCACATGGTAACATGACAATAGCTCCTTAACTATCTCTTTGTTCCGCTGTTGCTCTTATGTTATGAGCTCAACTTCCGGTTCCTTGATGAATATCATGCCTCTTATATGTTTAAGAGTTGCATCTATGTTGGGGTTCTCATGCTTGAATGAGAAAGTGACTGTAAAATCCTGTTGCAATGTCATCCAGGTCACAGTTCCTTTGCATAAATCATGGTCTGTATACCAGTTCACTAGTATGACCTCTAGGGTGTGTATAAAATGATGAGGCCATTCCTCTGGGGATGTAATTTTCCACAACATTCTTCACTCCTCCAAGTGTTCCGTTGGTGCCCCCTATCCATCGTACCTCTGTTGCTTGTTGTTTTTTTGTTATGCGTCGAACCTGATGTGCAGTAGCCTCTTACATTGGTACCAATCTATGATTGTCTCTTTGTGTGTGCCCCACCATCTTGCAGGTGTGACCTTGAGTGCTATATCAAGTGCAAATAGTATCGAATTCTCTAAAACTTCATCTTCATACTAAGCCAAGAATGTTTCCAAATCATTTATTCCGTGGAAACTGGGTTGTTCCCTTATTTTTGTGCCTACCCATCATACTACACGGTCTATTCTTGCACATCTTCTCGTGGAAACTTCATGTAATCATTGTTTCCAGTTCTCTAAACCAGTGTCTGAGTCTATCACACATGAAGTAATGCTCCGCCAACTGAGTATCCCATCTACAGTTGGGTTTACGTAATCCTCATCGCACACAGTTGTTATGTTAAGGTCCTAACCCACACATAGGTAGATCAATGTATTCGGATGTAATAAAGGTCAATATTAATAAGACCTTTCAATAAAATAGAATAAGGCGGATGTAAGACGACCTAATAGAAGCTTCCGCTTCTAGAAGGATCT
>JASDQU010309459.1:198878-209734 GCA_032191745.1 Picea mariana
GGGGGTTGCAGGGGGGACTAGCCCCCCCTGCAGGCTCTGGGGGGCTCATTCCCTCGGCTCGAGGGTCCAGGGGAAAGCGGGCCCCTGAAGGAAAAATTTCCTTGTAAATGTATATTGTAATTTCATAGTAATTATGGACGGTTCATTATAATGTCATAGATCTAATGATAGAAGCTATGTTAGTGTTTTTTTTCTTAGAAGGAAACCCTCTCTTATGAGGGAATTGTATTGAGGATATGTATCATTGTGAATATTGTATTATGAGAGAGGAGACTGTGAGAGAAAGAAGAGGAAGTAACAATGGGTGTGCTATAGGTTGAATCCCTTGAGTTTGTTGGATAATAAAAAAGAAGGACCTAGAAATTTCTCTAGTGGACGTAGCCCACACTGGGTGAACCACATATATCTGTGTCTATATTGTAGTGTGTATCTTTTGTGTTTTTTTTCCACATTTATTTTATTTTATTATTTTGTGGTCCTTCTTTTCTAAAAACTGGTATCAGAGAGAAAGGTAACTCGCAGGAAAATAGGGTTCATGGTTTGAGTGGGAGCAATGGCGGAAGATGGAAAGTTTAGGGTCGATAAATTTAACGACCAAAACTACCAATTATGGAAGATGAATATGGAATACTATTTATATCAGAAGGATCTATTCCTACCATTGGGTGGAATAGCAAAAAATCCGACAGCCATGAAGGATGAAGAATGGGAGGTTCTTGACAGAAAGGAACTAGGAACAATACAACTGAGTTGGGCAACATCAGTGGCTTTCAATATTTTGAAAGAAAAGACAACAAAGGATTTGATGGATGAATTGGCTAAACTGTATGAAAAACCCTCAGTTTCCAATGAGGTATTTCTAATGAAGATATTATTTAATATGAAGATTTCAGAAGGTTGGTTTGTTGCAGATCATTTAAATGAATTTAATATGGTTACTAATCAGCTAAGTTCTGTAAAAGTGGACTTTTATGATGAGGTCGGGTCTCTTCTAATCTTGTGCTTATTTCCAGAAAGTTGGAATGAATTGTTCATGGTTGTAAGTAACTATGTCTCTGGATCAAACACTTTAAAATTTGATGATGTTGTTGGTGTTATCCTTAGCGAGGAAATGTGACAGAAAATCACAAGTGAGACATCAGGTAATGTGTTAAACATGGAGAACAAGGGAAGGCAAAGGGATAGAAGAAATGGATCAGGGAACCATGGGAATTCTAGGAAGGGTAGATCTAAATCTAGACTAGGAAAGATAGAGTGTTGGAATTGTGGGAAGAAAGGACATCTGAAGAAAGACTGCACAACTCCAAAGAAACAAAGAGATGGACAGAAAAGTTAGGAAGAAAATGTAACAAGTGATGTGTTACAAGATGCTTTGATTCTTTTTGTAGATAATATTTTTGAGTCTTGGGTAGTAGATTCAGGGGCTTCATTTCATGCCACACCCCATAGGAAACATTTTCTATATTATGTTCAAGGTTATTTTGGACAGGTTCATTTGGGTGATGATGCACCATGCAAAATTGTTGGAATGGGAAAGGTGAAAATAAATCAAAGGAATGGAAACTAGTGGTTGTTGAAAGAGGTAAGACATGTTCCAGATCTAAGGAAAAATCTAATTTCAATAGGGAAGTTGGAAAGTGAAGGTTGTATATGCATATTTACAGATAAGGTGTGGAAGGTCACCAAAGGGTCACTGGTGAGAGAAAAAGGAGAGAATGTAGGTACATTGAATTTATGTACTCGTAATACTGACTATTCTATCTATTTAGATTTTATAGAAGTGGATACGACATTGTGGCATCATAGGCTTGGACACATGAGTGAGAAGGGGATACAAATGCTTCACAAAATAAATTTGTTTCCAGATTTTAATTTTATTGATTTGGACTTATGTGAGCATTGTGTTTATGGAAAACAAAAGAGAGCCATATTTCTCAGAGTCAGAAAATAAAATAAGAGTGAAAGGTTAGATATTGTGCATACAAATGTATTGGAACCATCTCATGTATCATCTCTTGGTGGCTCTTGTTATTATGTTACCGTTATTGATGATTCAACTAGAAAAAAATGGGTTTATTGCATTTGACAAAAATACGATGTTTTTGATACTTTTAATAAATGGAAAGCTTTAGTTGAGAATGATACAAGAAAAAGGTTGAAGTGTTTCAGATTAGACAATGGAGGTGAATATTGCAACAAGGATTTTGATTATTACTATTGATACCATGGGATTCGTAGAAAAAATAAAATTCCAAGAACACCACAATAAAATGGTGTGTTAGAAAGAATGAACAAGACAGTCATGGAGCGTGCAAGGAGTATGAGATTGCATGATGGTTTTCCCTTACAGTTCTGGGAGATGTTGTAGATACTATTGTTTACTTAATAAACAAAGGACCTTCAAGCTCTTTGGATGGTGGAATTCTAGAGGAGGAATGGATAGGTAAAGAGGCAAACTATTCCTTTTTGAAGACTTTTGGTTGTGAAGCATTTGTCTATATTGATAAAGAAAATAGAACAAAGCTTGAGGAAAAATCCAAGAAGTGTACCTTTATTGGATACGGTGTTAATGATTTTGGTTATCGCTTATGTGATTATGAAAATCAAAAAATCATTAGGAGTAGAGATGTCATATTCAATGATAAGGTCATTTACAAAGATCAATTGAAAGGAAAGAAACAGGAAAAAGAAAAACCATAATACACAGTGCTTGATGAGATCACTGAAAAGGAAATTCCAAAGGTAATAGAAAATAAAAATGTACAACAACATGAGCAACATGTACCTCAAACTCCTGCAAGTGTTGTTAGAATATCTACCAGGTTAAGTAGACCCCTTGAACGATAATTTCCTTCACTGTATTATTTATTGTTGATTGATTCTAGTGAACCAGAATGTTATGAAGATGCAATGCAGGTAGACACTAAAAATAGGAAATGGATTCCCTGGTAAATAACCAGACTTGGGATTTGGTTCAGTTTCCTGTAGGAAAAAGAGAATTGCAGAATAAATGGGTTTACAAGTTGAAGGAAGAAGATGGAGACAGAAAAAGGTATAAGGCTAGACTTGTTGTAAAGGGGTTTGCACAAAAGTAAGGTATAGATTTTAATGAAATATTTTCTCCTGTTGTTAAAATGACTTCAATTAGGACTATTTTAAGTCTTGTGGTAGTGGAATATTTTCATATTGAACAGTTAGATGTAAAAGAAACTTTTCTCCATGGGTATTTGGAGGATAAGATTTATATGCAGTAGCCATAGGGGTATGAGGTCAAAGAGAAGGATAATTTGGTATGCAGGTTGAGGAAGATCTTGTACGACCTAAAACAAGCTCTAAGGCAACGGTATTTGAAGTTTGATAGGTTTATGACAAAACAAGGTTATAGTAGATGCCATTTTGATCACTTTATTTATTTTAAAAGGCTAGAAAATGGAAGTTATATTATCTTGCTATTGTATGTAGATGACATGCTTATTGCATGGTCTAATATGCAGGATATAAATGTGCTCAAGAAAAAATTAGCTAATTCATTTGTGATGAAGGATTTGGGTGCTTCATAGAAAATCTTTGGTATGAGAATAACAAGAGACATGAAAAATCACAAATTGACATTGTCTCAGGGTGAGTACATAGAGAATGTGTTGGAGAGGTTTAGAATGCAGAATGAAAAACCAGTTAGTACACCTTTGGCCAGCCATTTCAAATTAAATAAAGAAATGTCTCCCAAGACAGAGGAGGAGATGGAATACATGTCCAGGGTCCCTTATTCATCAACATTTGGCATCTTGATGTATGCAATGGTTTGCACAAGACCAGATATTGCACATGCAGTGGGAGTTGTGAGTAGGTATATGGACAATACAAGTAAAGAACATTGGGAGGTAGTAAAGTGGATTCTCAGGCATTTGGAAGGTACTGCTACTCATGCATTATGTTTTGGAGGTTCAGAAATGGTTCTATAGGGATATGTTGATTCAAATATGACAAGTGATAAAGATAGTAAGAGGAGAACCACAGGGTATGTTTTTAATGTAGGTGGAACAACAGTAAGTTGGATTTAGAAATTGTAAAATGTTGTTTCACTTTCAACAACAGAGGCAAAGTATGTTGTTGCTATAGAGGCTAGTAAAGAGATGATTTGGTTATAGAGGTTTATGGAGGAATTGTGAAAGAAGAAAGAGAATAGCAGGCTGTACTGTGACTGGGAGAGTTCCATTCATCTTGCAAATAACTCATCCTTCCATTTGAAGACTAAGCATATACATCTCAGGTACCATTTCATATGATCTGTCTTGGAAGATGGACATTTGAAGTTGGAAAAGATACACACTAGCCAGAATCCTACAGACATGTTAACAAAGGGAGTAACCAGGGAGAAATTCAGTTCCTGCTCAATTTCGGTTGGTCTTCAATCATGAAGGTGAAGATGAGAAATTTTCCAGGTCCAAGGTGGAGTATAGTCCAGCATGTACAACAACAATGGAGTTGTTGTGATCAGTATCCAAGTGGTATATTGTTGGTTGTGGAGCCTGATTATCTTCCTGTTTCATAGGTCTTTGTTTTCAACCATTTTTATACCCCATGAAGACTGTACAGCTTAGAATATTATACACCTCTCCATGTGGGGGGGCTTCCCCCCCCTATAGGGGTTCGGGGGAGAATCCCCCAAAGGAAAAGTTTCCTTGTAAATGTATATTGTAATTTCATAGTAAATTTGGACCGTTCATTATAAGGTCACATATCTGACGGTAGAAGTTATGTTAGGGTTTATTTCCCTAGAAGACAACCCTATTCTATGAGGGAATTCTATTGAGGCTATGTATCATTGCGAATATTTTATTCTGAGAGAGGAGACTGTGAGAGAAATAAGAGGAAGTTACAATGGGTGTGTTGTAGGTTGTATCCCTTCATTATGCTGAATAATAAAAAGGAAGGACCTGGCAATTTCTTTGGTGGACGTAGCCCACACTGGGTGAACCATGTATATCTGTGTCTCTATTGTATTGTGTATCTTATATGTTTTATTTCCGCATTTGTTTTATTTTATTATTTCACGGTCATTTTTTTCTATCAAGTCTTCCCTTGCAAATGAATAATAATTTTTTTGATATTGAAGTTATCATCAGACCAGAGAAAGAGCTCGAAGTCTAAAAATTATGGAATACAACCTGCAAATGTTATTCCAAAAGTCTATATCTTTTTTGAATTATTTTGTTCGAGAGGGAGAGATATATACCATTTAAATGTCTCATACCACTAAAAAGTGTGGTCTTCAAGTCCTAATGTATTCATGGTGTTGCCACAATATATATATTTTATTTTATTGGGCATATTTGGAAAAGGTTAATTAGAATGTGTTGAGGGGTCCAAATTTCCTTTTAACTCAACAGCAGGAATCATGCCCAAAGATGAGTCCCAATTATAATCTTCTATGTTTGAGATAGCATGATTCTCTGAATTGATGATCCAACAAGTTTCAATGGGACTTAGATTTGGTTTAAGGGGTGATTTCGTTTACACATGAGTGTCTCCTTCTTACCTTACTTCTTTAATTTTTTAAATGTGTGGATAGCTTAAAATAGCTAGGTTTTGAAGACTACAAGGTGTAGGATAATGTCTACCAACAACATGTAAACACCACCCTATCTTAATCAGTATTAAAAATAATATGGTTACAAATAAAGAAACTGATATTGTCTGAGAAAGACGAGAATACAGAAGAATCCACACACGAGGAAAAGTAGATAACTATAAATAGTTATGATCATTGTTCACGTTTACAACATTAAAACATAAGAAACATTAACACACCATTGAATTTACACCAACATTTATTTATCAATCATAACCATTTAAGATAACTTAACATAGTCGCAATCTTACTAAAAAACTCACAGCTAATAAGTGTATGCAGAAAAATCCACATATCACATTAGTCCACAAGCTTGGCATAAATCATCTCTGGCTCAGTATGAGCTTTGATATTAAAATTCAAAATAATTCTTCATCTAATTCTTCAGTTCTTACCAAAAAAACATCAACATTTCAAAACAAGGTCGGTGTCCTTATTTATATAAAAAATAGCCTTATGCAAATAGTTTCAAGAATTACTTAAAGTAAAGGAAACAAAAATAGAGTGTACTTATTCACGTGTAAACTACTGGTAATATCCAGTAATCTCATAGGATTTTCTCTATCATATTCCGACCATTGAGAGAAAATATCTTCGCAAGTATGCAAGTATGGAAATCAATGTTGCTCCCTTGGTGCGTTGAGTCTGTCGTTCATTTCCATCACCCGATTTTTGAACCAGTCTACCTTAGAACTTAAATGTCACATAACCCATGGTGATCTTATTGTCTCATAGACAATTCTCTTAAGTTGTCCCTTTTCTATCATTTTAACTTCGAGTACACCAACTTCAAATATTTTATCGAGTTCCATGAACTATTCGACTATGTCATTCAAGCTTGTGAAGTCATCGTGGATGTTGAATTCCAGGAGGCAAATATCACTCATTTTTTGGTTTATCTTTCCCTAGTTCTTGAGACACTCTTCCCATCTATATTTCATTTTCTATTGTGGTTCTACCACTAGTTGCATCCAATAATATGCTATTGTTTGGAACCTAGCCAATATTTCATCTGTGAGCATCTCGATGCCATGATCCTCATCTCCTTGACCCTTCTGGATATCTCAGAGGTATTCAATTTGTGCTAGAACCTTGTGTGATTTGTTAGACCATATCATGATATCCTTATGTTCCATGAGACCAAGTAAGTTCTCCTCTTGATATCCAATAATCCAGGTCATGAAAACCTCCCTTTCCAATTTGAATTGGTTGTAGATCTCATTGAGCTCAGTCCTTATGAACCTAACCGCCTGAGTGGTGTCTTGATAATATTCAACTTGATTCCTGAGATGCATGAGTTCTACTCTCATAGACTCAACTTCCCACTCATATTCTCTTTCCCTATCAATGGTAGCACTGGATGTGGCCATTATAGATCCTAACAACTTTCTTACCTTGAATTGTCTAGCATCTAAGAGAGTTTTGCTCCATAGTAATCATCACAACACTATCCAGAGTAATATTCCTCTTCTTTCTAGTCCTTCTTACCACCACTTGTCTTTTTCTGTCATAAGTGATAGCTTGGATATCGACCACCTCATCCACAGGTTCAAAAATCGGCTTGTGACCCCATGAGAGAGCATTTCTAAGACTACATGGAGTGTGAAACTATTTAAGAGCCGGTTCCTTACCTTTTTCAGATCCTTCCCTCTTGTTGTTGATGCCCCTCTCTTCATATTGTGTTGTTGTAGGCTTCCCTACTCCACTTTTTGTTCCCATTTTTGCATTGATGTTCATGGTGCTTATAGGCACATCCTCTATTGTTGCTCTGACAAAGGTGTTTCTCTTATGGGTGGAGAGAGCACTGGAGGATCGATTATATTTTTATCTGGCTCTTTATCAACATCATGTTATTAACTATCTCCACCTCCACCAGTGTTAATTCCAAGTTCTTCTACAACATTTGGTTTTTCTTCCTCTTGTCCTCTATCTGGTGCCCCTTCCTTTGAAATCGTACTTCCATTGTTACCTTCATCTTCATTCCATGGAGATTCCTCCTATTCTTTGTCTCATGACTCATTTTGTTCCTTTTCACCATCTTCCTCTCCAACTTAAGGTTGTGATCCTCGACCTAAGGGAGTGATGTTAACTTCAATTATATCCAAACCTATTTCCACATCCAAGGGTTGCAATCCTTGAGGTATCTGAGTGTCTAGTAATTCTGAAATTGCTTCATTGACAATAGGAAATGTGATGTCCAAATCCTCACTATCATTATCATAAATTGTAATTAGATCCGCTATAATTGGTGCCACTCCACTTATGATAGATGGTGTTGAAAAAATTGTAGTCATTGGTTCAAGCTCTGGTTGTCCTACTTAAACCTACTCCACCTCTTGTTGTTCAATGTTTCCCTCTGGTGAAGTGTACCTTGGTGGGGTTAGTTCCCCTTCCCCCATATGTATTACTGGGTTTATTTTCAGTGTCCCTAATGCTTTCAAAGTAGGTTGATGCCCGTGCTCATGGAATCTTCTTTATGATTCTACTAAGATTCCTTATATTTCATGCCTCACTTCCTATTTTTCATTCTCATTTTGTGTTTGTATAGTATCTCCTATTTTTTTCTCTAGCCACTCTAACTATTCGTCTTCAGGCATGGTGATAAATCGAGTTAGGTCTAGTTTCTCCTTCCTTCTTAAGACCTCCTCCCAATCCAAGGAATTTTTAGTGAATATCTCATCTTCAAAACTGTCATGTGCATAAGGCCAATGGGATATTACCTGTTTATAATGTTGACTCACTAAGTGTCTGGGGTCATGCTTCCTGTACCTACCAGTGTAAAACCTATAATTCACCTGATTATGAGCTTCTTTCCTGGGCTATGTGATGTCCTTCAAAAAATGATATCCTAAAAAGAATCCATATGGAATGAATGTTATTTTCTTGTCTTTCACCAAGGAGGCATTGAAGCCTTGTAATATAGTTTGATAACAAATCTTCCCTAACAACATCCTATCTGATGCACAAGTTGACAGTAGGTGTGGGGCACCAATGGCTCCAAAAATCCTAATATAGGTATCTTCTCTTCCAAGTACCAGTGACCTATCCTAGATATAACCTTTCACATTGCCTATGAAAGCCTCATGTAGTTTTTCTTAAAAATGAGTGAATAAATTCGAGCTAAAAACCCATCACAGATTGCAGTGTATGATTTCTTAAACTTGTTTTCCCATAAAACACTAAAATAAACATGGATTGACAACTCTGAGACGTGCTAACTCAAACCCAATCCTGTAAACACCTTCCTATAACACATGTAATCCAAAAGAAAAGATTCCATGAAGACAATAGAGGTTTCCCCTTCTTTAGGTTTATGTGCTTCTTCTACCATGATGCTCAATTGTTTAGACATAATAGTACCCCTATTAAAAATGCTTTTGGATATAGAAACTGTGTAAGCTAAGGTAATCCATGCTTTCAAAAACTTGGAGAAATCCCTCTCTCCATATAACTGGCATATCAATGCCATCAAAAACATGTAGGGTTCCCTGAGGTTCATTATGTTTTACCACCTTGAGGCTCTATTCACAAATTTCTTATCTTCTTTCCACCAAGACACCAATAGTTGGCTCATGTTGTGGTGATTATAGAATTTGACCACAAATTCAGTTTTCAACCTTACTTTGGGCTCCCTTAGTTCACAATATTTTCCCACCTCTATAAGTGATAAATTGACAACACAATCCCCATCCACATTGTTTATTAAACATTTTTCATCTTTGGTGTGATGAATGATCCACTCTAATGTTTCATTACAAGGAAAAATTGGAGTCTTGGATGCCACCATGTATAACACTGACCGTTTTATGTTTTGAAATATCTGGTCATCCAATACCCTAAATTCTGGATCACTATTAGGAGTAAACTTGGGGAAATCATTATGGTGGATTTTATTATACAAATTGATCCAAGTGGGCAAGAGTACCTTGGATGTCATGCTTGCATCTATGTCCTTGTAGAGTGGTGGTGGTATTGCAGGTTTCTTTTGAGACATATTGATCACTGGCTCCGCCTTGGGTGAGAATTCCAAATCTTTAGTGGCTGAGATGGAGGCTTCTCCCACCTACTTATTCCTTCCCTTCTGGGTATTTTGTGATTAGAAGGTTGTTGTTATTTGAGGAGGAATTTTCCCTACAAAAGAAAATTAATTCAGTTCTATGTTTGTAAAACACCACAAGAATGAAAAGGGTATATCACAAGAAACACATACCCAGAATGAAGACATAGTTTCTTGGCTTTAGCACTTACCTGTCCCAGAATTAGCAGAAAGATGACAACAATCATCTTAAGCAAAACACCTGGTTCCCAAGGATTCTTCACAACATTAATTTCTCAATATCTCTATGAAAATGATAAATAAATTACCAAATCAATTTCAAATATATAGTTTCAGCAGTCCCATATGGGTTTACTAGTGTCAGGTACAACAAAAAATCCTTACAGATGCTCATGAATTAACTACATTGTCAGTTCCATAATATGGATTTAATGCACAATGAAAATTGACGATGAGAATGTATGTTAAGTCGGTCTATCGATGATTTCAAGCAATGATAGGTTGGCATGCACGGTAGATAAGATCGAGGATTGGGGTGCACTCTTGTCTTAAGTTTTGAATGATTAACGTTGGTGTTTAGTCGTCGATCCCGATGTGGATGAATTGTGGGCTTGTGTGTTTTATCATGGTGAGTTTTCCAAGGTGATGACATGGGATCCTTTATCTCGACATTTAAAGTTTAGGGAATTCCCTTAGCTGATGTGGTCGATCCAAGTAGGTCAAAATCGTGAGATAACGACAGACAGGGGTATCGTACAAATGTCCTAGATCAATTACGGAGTTGAGAAAAAAAATGGATGGCCCACATCGCAGCTGATTATATCCAAATTGGTCATCGGTGACAATTTCAACGTCTTGAAAAACATGTCTCGAATCATGGTTCGCTGATGTGGATGGGTTATCGGTCATCGATGACTATAAGGATCAAGTGGTAAAAGTGTGTTTTCTTAGTTTTGATTCATTGATGTCGATAAGCTATCGACGATCGATGGTATTGATCTTATGGGTGTCTAACATAGTTGTACCAACTTCATTTCGTTGATGAATGAAACATCAACCTCAGTGAGTTGGAAACTTGACTATTCTCTTTAACCCCTTTACCTATATATCTCATTATTTGGTGACCACTGTGACTCACTTGTGGTAACGTGTACTTTGACATGGCTT
>JASDQU010309459.1:209754-221279 GCA_032191745.1 Picea mariana
ACCAACTTCATTTCGTTGATGAATGAAACATCAACCTCAGTGAGTTGGAAACTTGACTATTCTCTTTAACCCCTTTACCTATATATCTCATTATTTGGTGACCACTGTGACTCACTTGTGGTAACGTGTACTTTGACATGGCTTGGATGACATTACATATCAGGGTGACATGGCGAGGTGTCATGTTTTGTAGTTGATGATGCACTAATGCCAATGTGTCTGACATAGTGGCGATACAAGTGCCTATGTGGTGAATGATAAGGTGCAGTGATGTGTCACATACCTACGTGGATCTATGTCATGCTATCCCAAGGTGGATCTTACCCTAAACAATTGACAACTATGATGGCATCTTGAGTTGATTGGATGGCCATGATCTCGAGGAAAATTCATTTGTACATGTTTAAATTGGGCTTGTCTTCGACATATTTTTCTATGTGCGTTGTTGGGTGTCAACGAACGATTTAACATCGATGTCGATGGAGCCTCTACCCACTGTCTATCGGCACACACTTGTTAATTGGCATGGCTGACACCCAACGTTTATCGATGTCGACATTTCCAAGGGAATATTGTCTTATTTAGAACATCTATATGTTGGAGTGGTCGAAGCTTAACGTTCATTGACGTCGACACTCTTAAGAGGTGGCTATCGAACATCGAAAAAAATCAGTTTTGACAGCAAATTTGATAGTTTGAAAATGTTAAGTGTTGAAAACCTTCCCTTTTTCATTGTATAAACTATCTATATTTCTCTATATTCTATTGATAATTCATACCAATCTTGGGACTCGTCTAAGACAATCGAAACAAAAGAAACAAACCCCAAAACTTGTCATGGTCATGCAAAAATAAAAGCATATGGATGAAATTAAAAGAAAGTGGTACCCTAAAATTTTATGAAATTTTGAGGGTTTGTTGAGTCCTCAACAAAATGAAAAGGCGGTAGTTCTATCATAATAATAATTTACAATGAGTATTTAGTTACTAAATTCTTCCATGTACTGATTTAATATCATGCAATGTGGATTTAATTTTTAACTGCATGATTTGATTTGGCTTTGAGGGGAAATTACAAGATCTATGTCATTAAAATGGTTTTTAATTCACCTCATGGGTTGAACAATCTAGCAGTACGATGTTCTTGAGAAATGGGATTATGGGATGGGATGTATGGAAAATGTTTAAGTATGAAGGTGAAAAATGAATGATGGGGAATGTGAAATGATGATTGCAGAATTGTAGGATTATGGGATTATGGGATATGGAAGGGTGGGTGTAGGGGAGTTACGCATCAACAACTTGAAAATATACTAAGTAAACAAAATAATGAAATGTATGTTGCGGGAGAAAGTGGGTCATTTTGAAGTGAAAAGAATGCGGGCTTGTGGGGTTGTGGAATTGGGGTGTTTTGGAACATCATTTACCCTCGCAATATGAATCCTACAAAAAGGAAAAAACAACTAAGTATGGAAAAAGAAAATAGAAAAAATGGTTAAGTGTTGATATTTTTAGTAACTTGTGGGTTTGTGGATTTGTGATGTTAAGGTGACTATGGGTAAGGTTGACGCAAACCGCAAGAGAAAAGAAAAGAAAAAAATTATAAGTATAGGATATACAAGAAAGGGAAAAATGATACAAAGAGATTCAAACTTTGATTACTCAAAAAGTGATCAATGGAATGGCATATACTTGATTTCTCTTAGTCAATAACCTTCTAAGATTTTTATTCTTCATATGGATTTTGTTAGTTTTTTCTAGTCATGGAAATTGGTCATGTTATTATAGGTCTTAATTGTTGTAGGAATGCTCCACATAGTTGTGAGTCTCACTATGTGATTATTTTGTATAATGTCTCTCGTATGTCTGTCTTTGGTATAACTCGACATATATGTAAGGGGATCAATTTGGGTTAGTTTTTTTTTTTTATGCTCTCATATCATATGCCAAATGTAATTTTATTTTCACTATAAATAAAATTACAATTTTTTTTCTTCGGAAAAAAATATACTTTATGACTTATCATTATTTACAATATAATAAATATATATTAATGATTTATTTGGATACTTAGTAAAAAATTATGCATACATTATTTTGTATTGGTAATATACTTTAGGTATATTACAAGGTATCGTCATGCCTACTTTTTGGATTCCCTGTAAAAATATCATCTTCACCAGGATCCCTATCACTGAGCACCACTATGTTCTTCAAAAACCACTAATTTTCATTTTCTCAAAAATCAAAGCAGAATTTTCGAATGGCCCTCATTGTCACTTTGTATCCTTCCTCACTACAAACATACCCTTTAAATTTAATCTGATTATGAGTTAACCTCCTCTTGTTATGGCCAAAACTTATTTTTTGGCTCCAAACTTCCTTTTTTTTCCATCTTTTCCCTTTTCTTTCCCTTCCTTTCTCTTCTCTTCTCTTTTTCTTTTCTTATTTTCTTACCTCTTCTTCTCTTCTTATCTTATCTTCTTCTCCTTTTCGCAATGTGTTGCATGGAAAAAAATCAGCCACACTAAGTGTATCACACCCTTTTATTTTCTTGTGTGATATGCCTTATCTTGCTTTGACTTTTTTTCCTTGACGACATATCGCTTCTCAGAATTTTGTATCGTCGCAACATATTACTCCTCTTTTATTTTATCACTCTATGATTATTATTCCCCAACATTACATTGCTCCAATTTATTTTATTTTCATGTGAAAAAAAAATTATTTGCAGTGATGTATTGAATCGAAATATTTTCATGGTGCAATATGTTAGGGTCCTATAATTATAGAAAAACTGATGATTCGGATATCATTTGTTGGTCTCATGATGAAGCTCCTGGCTTGTTGACTCGCCTCGCTTCCCCTTCCATTTTGGATCATCCTTCACCAATCTTCCTACTACATCATCCACTTATCCTTGCTAACCCATCTACCGTCGCACCTCTGATCCCCTTTCCATCCATTCACTTAGCCATATATCCCCATTCTTCCCTGAATAAAAAAAAGTTAGATAACCTAGGATAAATAATTAAATGAAATATTAATTGGTGTAATAACTAATTAAATTAATCATTTAAATAATTAGTAATTAGGTTAGTTTGTTTAGGTTAGAAATTAGGTTAGTGTAATAATATATTAAAATTAAAAATATATTAATAATTAACAATAATTAATTGAATAATTAAACATTAATTAAAAATTAAGAAAAACAATATTAAACATTAATTAAAAAAAATAAAACAAGTTAAAAAATTGAAACAAATAAAAACAAAACAAAATAAAACATAAACGAAATAATAATAAATAAAAACATAAAAAACAATTCCCCCCCCCCTTACGTCACTCAACCAAGGGGGGTCTGAAAAGTGAAACCACCCTGGCCACCTGTCACCGCCACAGGATTTCGGACCCCCCCCCCTCCGGAATATCACCTTTCCCCCAAAAAAAAAATCACTTTTCGCAAGTTTTGACCAATCATCTTCCGAGGTGGATTCCATGAAAACCAGGGCTCATTTTGAACACCTAAGAGAGGTTTTTCTCCAAAACGAGATGAAATTCAATAACCTCTCTCAGTAGTTGCACAGGTATCAAGAATTGGGAGAATCGAAGCCATCTCTGAGCATTATTTTTCAGGCTTCCATTTTTCTTGTTTTTGTCATGTTTTTGAGATAGATGTATTGGAAATATGGAGATGAATTTGGAAAAACCGAGAGAGGTTTTTAATCCTTCTATTTATACATAAAAAATGGGCCTAAGCGTGGGTAAACCCACGGGCCGACATCCCTTTCCCATTACATATTCCCAAAATCCCCAAAAGGGACCCAAAAGTGGGCCGAAATTCTGCAATCTCCACTTTGTCTAGCACTCCATCTTCAACAGGTTGTCGAAGTCCCAAAAATGGTCAAATATGACCAAGTGCTCCCAAAACTTGGTCAAGGGCCAACACGTGACACATGGCATCTCTGATTTAAATTTTGACCCGTTTTAAAAAAACTTTGACCATCCATAACTTCTTCATACGAACTCCGTTTGAGGCGATTTTTGCACCATTGGAAAGCTATTGCTGATATATATGCAATAAACTAGTTTTAAAGAGAATTTGAGAGAGTACAATTTTGAGAATTTATGGGTCCTTCTAGTCCTATGTGAGCATTTCAGATCTTGTTGGATCTCTCTGAGCGTTCTTAGATCCTCTTGGATCATTCTTGAGAATTTTGGATCCTCCTGGATCACACCTCGCCACTAAATAAATTTTGGACCTCCAAAAGTATAGATTATTCAGAAACAAAGTGAGAATGCTTTGGCCTCACTTGTTGAGTATCATCCATCCTTCCTGCTTGGATAATGAGCATCTGACTCACCATAATGATAACAAAGGCTGAAGCAACATTGCTGACCAAGCTAACCATTCCCTTAAATTCACAAAATCCATCATTCGTTGTTGTAGTATCCAACCATAATCCACTGATTAATAATAAACTGAACAAGAAAAATCAATATACAAATGTTAAAGAGAATGAACCGTCATCATATTTTCCCTTCTTAAAAGGAACAACATCAACCAAAGGACYTRTTCCRCTTTCAACMGTATGCTATAAATCTAGATCCTAGATACTAGCATTWGCTAGCATGTGCCCTGTAGTGACAACTGTAAAATTCRTCTTCAACTGATGAGCTCTCACAATGAACTCAATCCCATCCTTGAAGAGATKATWCTTGTTCTATTCCCTATAGAAAATGGCCTTGCTGTCATACAAGTATGGACTTCCCAAAACCATCCCACAAATGTCAAGTGGAACCACGTCCAACTCTACCTCATCAATGAAGTTGGATGTGATCGTAAACTGTAACCTGCATTTCTTAGTTACMTTTACCTAATCATTATCAMAAATCCAACCCAAAGGATATGGTCTYGGATGAGGCCTGGTTTCCAATCCAAAATTCTGAACAACTTGCTCTGAAACAAGATTTACTTGTGATCCACTATCAACAAGTATATCAATCTTATTGTGCTTTGAGATAACTCTTAAATGAAACAGGTCATTTATTTTCCTTCCATTAGGGATTAATTTAGACTTTGCAGAAGAATTATGTGAATTGAAAATTGCAACATAATATTTACCTTTGATGCTCATAGATGTAACCCAAGTTTCATCCTCAAACTCTAATCCAAGATCCTATACTATGGTTGTGGTCTTATTTTTACCCTTCCTAGATTGAGTCCTGTTTGGCTTCAGTTTTGGATGCAACTTCCAACAATGATTCTCATCATGCCCTTTCTTCTCGCAATGAGAACATGTAGGATTTTCTATTCATCCTTTTTCACTGTCACTGTCTTCTTACTCTTCTCTTTTCCCTTCGACTACTCCTTGAATTCACATGCCTCCTCTGACACATCCTCAACATGTTTTCCTTTGCTGGCTTCAAGATGAGTAGCTTGTACCAATACTTCGTCAACATTAGTAGGATTAAACATCAATATAGTATGGAAAATATATGAGTGCATACCACCAATATACTTTAAAAGAGTCTCATGAGTATGTAATRRAATTCTCAAAGATAACGCATCCCTCTTAAATTCTTGTGTATAAGCTTGAACATTTTTCCCTTTTTCTTGTCTCAGATATTTCCAAGCAATCATTGATGTTTGCATATAAGTATGGATTATTTAGAAACAAAGTGARAATTCTTTCGCCTCACTTGTYGAGTATGATCCATCCTTCCTTCTTGGATAATGAGGACCTGAATCACCATAATGATAATGAAGACTRAAGMAACACTGTTGAACAAGTTAACCATTCCCTTAAATTCACAAACTCTGCCATTCATTGTTGCAGTAGCCAACCATAATCCACTGATTAGTAATAAAATGAACAAGAAAACTGAATATACAGATGTGAAAGAGAATGAACTGYCAACATATTTTCCCTTCTTAATAGGAACAACATCAACCAAAGGACCTATTCCGCTTTCAATCGTAGGCTGTAAATATGGATCCATGATACTAGCATYATATAACATGTGCCCTATAGTGACAATTGTTAAATTCATTTTCAACCAATGAGATCTCACAATGAACTCAATCCCATCCTTGAAGATATGATAATTTTTCTGTTCCTTGTAGAAAATGGCTTTTCTGTCATACAAGTATGGACTTCCCAAAACCATCCCGCAAATGCCAAGTGGAACCACATATAACTCTACCTCATCAATGAAATTGGATGTGATCGCAAATCGTAATTTTCATTTCTTAGTTACCTTTACCTAAGCATTATCACAAATCCAACCCAAAGGATATGTTCTCAGATGAGGTTCCAATCCCAAATTCTGAACAACTTGCTTTGAAATAAGATTTACTTGTGATCCASTATCAACAAGTATAACAATCTTATTGTTCTTTGAGATAACTCTTAAATGAAATAGGTCATTTCTTTTCCTTCCATCARGGATTACTTTAKATTTGTAGAAGAATTACGCTAATTGAAACTTGCAACATAAGATTTACCTTTGATTCTCATAGCCATTACCCGAGTTYCATCCCCAAACTCTAACCCAAGATCCTGTACTATGGTTGTGGTGTTCTTTTTACCCTTCCTAGATTGAGTCCACTTTTGCTTCAGTTCTGGATGCAACTTCCAACAATGATTCTCATCATGACCTTTCTTCTTGCAATGAGAACATGTAGGATTTTTCTATTCATCCTTTTTCACAGTAGCTATCTTCTTACTCTTCCCTTTTCCCTTTGACTACTCCTCGAATTCATGTGCCTCCTCTAACACATCCTCAACATGTTTTCCTTCGCTGGCTTCAAGATGAGTAGCTTGTACCAATACTTCGTCAATATCAGTAGGATTAAACATCACTATAGTATGGCGAAGATATGAGTGCATACCACCAACATACTTTAGAAGATTCTCAAGAGTATGTAATGGAATTCTCAAAGATAATGCATTTCTCTTAAATTCTTGTGTATAAGCTTGAACATTCTACACTTTTTCTTGTCTCAGATATTTCCAAGCAATCATTGATGTTTGCATATAAGCTAATGGATAAAATTGCTTTCTTAATGCAACAATGAATTCAATCCATGAAGAAATGATTTTACCATGTTGAATAAGATCATCTTGTGTTTGAATCTCCCACCATATCAAAGTTGTTTCCCTCATGTGAAGAGTATCCAATTGTATCCTTGAAGTATCCTCTATGATTTTTTTTACCCTGCAATACACTTCAATTTGTTTTACCCAATTATCCAACTTCTTCGCATTYAACTCTCCATCATAAGTAGACAAATCAAACTTTACATYTAGCTTTAAGAAAGGAAAATCATGAGAATGAGAACACTTCTTAGAATGGTTTTTCCTCTTATGAGAATAATGTTTACTTTCATCGAAATAATATGATGATGATGATGAGGATGATGATGATGATGGGGATAAAGGAGACCCTTGAGGTCTTTCACCTTCTCCTCCTCCTYCATCTTTTACCATTGTTTCAAYTGGACCACCTTCATTTTGATGAGGAGTTTCTCTCCTTCTTCCTAGGTCTTCCCACAATTCCTAACCATATTTTTAATCTCAAGAAACATCATTCAAAATTCCTTATCATCCTCAGACATAAATTATTCATGCTCCATTTCTCCTCTTCAAGTGAATCTCCTTGAACCAATTTCAGGATTAATTTCTTCAAGTGTGCCTTCACCTTGCTTGAACTTAGGCCTCATAAGCATTCACTTGCAAATAAACGTAAAAAATAACTATGATACCAACTTGATCCAAAAATCCTTAGATGTAAAATTAATTCTTAATTACACATAAACATCTGACCAGATTTGGTAAATTAAGATTTTCTTTGACTATTTGCAAAAACACATGTGAATATGCTTACTTTGTAGAAAATAAGTGATATAAGTTAACTCAATAAAACAAATATCACCCACTTAGTACAAACTTGATTTCAGACTTAAATTAAAATAACCTAGTTTACAGTTAAACCTCATAAAATGAAATACACATGACTAAGCACTATTGCAATGGAAAAATAACAATGAACAACAATCACTCAACCATGAAATAATCAGAAATTTAGGCAATGCCAGGGAAAACCCCAATGTGGGGAAACCCAATGTGAGAGATATTGTTTATTAGATTTAGGAAAGTTGTATCAACAACAAAATAACAAAACCCAACTGAAGAAAACCACTTACAACCACAAAACTGTCCCCACAAAATGTTTTTTCGAAAATCGTGCTCAGTGAGATGTACGGACTGTATGAGCCAGCTATACCAGCAGACATAAAAATGTGCCAAAATTATATAGTACAAACAACAACATAAAATCACCCCCAAAAATAAGAAAAAAAACCAACATGTGCCTCAGTTTGTGTGCAACAAATTAGTCTCAAAATATGCACCCCTTTCCTATGTTATACATACTATATGAAATCCAAGATCCTGTACTCTGGTTGTGGTCTTATTTTTACCCTTCCTATATTGATTCCACTTTGGCTTCAGTTATGGATGCATATTCCAACAATGATTCTCATCATGCCCTTTCTTCTCGCAATGAGAACATACATGATTTTTCTATTCATCATTTTTCATTGTAGCTGTCTTCTTACTCTTCCCTTTTACCTTCGACTACTCCTCGAATTCATGTGCCTCCTCTGACACATCCTCAACATGTTTTCCTTTGCTGGCTTCAAGATGAGTAGATTGTACTGATACTTCTTTAATGTTAGTAGGATTAAACATCAATATAGTATGGCGAAGATATGAGTGCATGCCACCAATAAAATTTAGAAGAGTCTCAAGAGTATGTAATGGAATTCCTAAATATAATGCATTCCTCTTAAATTCCTATGTATAATCTTGAACATTTTGCCCTTTTTCTTGTCTCAGATATTTCCAAGAAATCATTGATGTTTGCATATAAGCTAATGGATAAAATTGCTTTCTTAATGCAACAGTAAATTCAATCCATGAAGAAATGATTTTACCATGTTTAATAAGATCATCTTCTGTCTGACTCTCCCACCATATCAAAGTTGTGCTACTCATGCGAAGAGTAGCCAATTGTATCCTTGAAGTATCTTCTATGATTTTTTGTACCCTGCAATAAAATTCAATTTGTTTGACCCAATTATCCAGCTTCTTTGCATTCAACTCTCCATCATAAGTAGGCAAATCAAACTTTACATATAGATTTAACAAAGAAAAATCATGAGAATGAGAACACTCCTTAGAACAATTTTTCCTCTTATGAGAAGAATGTTTACTTTCATCAAAAGAATATGATGATGATGAGAGGACGATGATGATGATGGGGATGAAGGAGACCCTTGATGTTTTTCACCTTCTCCTCCATATTTTACCATTGTTTTAATTGGACCACCTTCATTTTGATGAGGAGTTGCTCTCCTTCTTTCTAGGTCTTCCCACAATTCCTTAACCATATTTGCCATCTCAAGAAACATCATTCAAAATTCCTTATCAGCCTCAGACATAAATTATTCATGCTCCATTTCTCCTCTTCAAGTGAAGCTCCTTGAACCAATTTTAGCATTAATTTCTTCAAGTGTTCCCTCACCTTGCTTGAACTCGGGACTCATAAGCATTCACTTGCAAATAAACATAAAAACAAAACTATGATACAAACTTGATGAAAAAATCCTTAGATGTACAATTAATTCTTAATTACGCATAAACATCTGACCAGATTTGGTAAATGAAGATCATCTTTGACTATTTGCAAAAACACATGTGAATATGCTTACTTTGTAGAAAATCAGTGATACAAGTTAGCCCAATAAAAAAAATATCACCCACTTAGTAAAAACTTGATTTTAGACTTAAATGAAAATAACCCAGTTTACAGTTAAAATTCATAAAATGAAATACACATGACTAAGCACTATTGCATTGGAAAAATAACAATGAACAACAATCACTCAACCATGAAATAATCAGAAATTTAGGCAATGCCAGGGAAAACCCCAATGTGGGGAAACCCAATGAGATATATTTTTTATTAGCTTTAGAAAAGTTGTATCAGCAACAAAATAACAAAACCCAGTAGAAGAAAACCACTTACAACCACAAAACTTCCCCCACAAAATGTTGTCTTGAAAACTATGCTCAGTGAGCTGTATGACCTGTATGACCCAAATATACTAGCACACAAAAAAATGTGCCAAAATTGTATTGTACAAATAGCAACATAAAAATGCCCCCAACACCAAGAAAAAAATACCAACATGTGCCTTAGTTTGTGCACAACAAATCAGTCTTGAAATATGCACTCATTTCCTCTATTGTACAGACTATATGGATCCGTATAGTACATCCTACAAAATATAAAAAATCTCCAACACATAAAATTGTCTTGGGATTTGTGCCCTCTTTCTTCTTGGGAAATGTGCTTAGTTTCTGCCCTTTCCTATTCAAGCTATCTCTCTCTCTCTCAATCTTCTTCCTCTCTTCTTCTTGTCTTTCACACTACCCTAGGTATTCTCTTGTAATATGAAAGTGACCCTTGACCTTCTCCATCCCTAAATTCAATGACCAAGATGTAATCTTGCCTTTACAAGATCAAGGGACATGATTCATTCCCTCCAAAATAAATCACTTAAAAATATTAAAGTACAATTTCACTTTATAACATAAGTGCACTTTATGAAATAAAGTCACTTTAATATTAGAATGTACACTTCATTAAAAACTCACTTTAATAAAAGAACCACTTTATCACAAATTTATAAAAACCCATTACAAAGTCAAGTGTCTAGTAGTGTAAGTACAAGGTTACTTCCACATACAAGAAAAAAATGCATAGTACCTCTCTAGATATAAAAGCTAACACTCCCTCTTAGTGAGGGAAGTAATCACTTCCATCATCATCATATGGTCCCATCAAACTGTTCGTAGTAGGATCTCCCTCTGAAATTGGATCCATACTCAACACCCACATAGAACTCGAACCAGAGGACATCCTTCTGGAAACTATTATGAACCTTGAGCTCCTAGGAGAATCCACTCCACCCTGAGCATCAGTTCGATCACACTAGCTGAGCCTCCTGCCAGTGCTTAGAAGAGACTCCCTCTCTTCTCTCTAAATACAATACTGAATCCTTAGGCCCACCGTAGTCTCATGAGCCTCTTGCTCCTCATCCAATGCCTAATCATAACATGAATTTTGTCCTCACAACAGCCTATCCACCCAATCAACAATCAGTTGTGGTTCAACCGGGTCCACTCCCCAACTGATTACAACAATAACATTTGAATTTACTCAAGTCCCTCCCGTAATTTTCTTTCTTCTTCCCCTTGCCCTTTGTAGTAAGAGCAACATCCTCCTCAACTTATTCTTCCTTCTGTCCACTTCTATGATACCCCATTCAGATATCTTCCTGAGTGAAGTCGTCTGACAACCGGCTCCAATCTGGAAAATTTTCTTGACCCACCGCACACTTCACAAAGACATCCCATTCCTTTATGAATCATTTCAGGGATATCCTCCCCAAC
>JASDQU010309459.1:228307-239773 GCA_032191745.1 Picea mariana
TTTTTACGGTTTCTCTACGTCCATACACTTGCTCAAAAAAGTCTACAAAGTACTTCAGTCATCATCATCTTCTAACTTCATACTTTGGGGGGCAATATGTTACACCTCAAAATTACTCACTCTAATAGTGTCGCTAGTGTCATCATTATGAGTGTTGCAAGTGTCGCATCTTGTCTGCAAGTGTCACATATTGACCGCAAGTGTTGCAAGTCTCATGAACACCATACTTCCATATTTCATATGTCATGCCTCTAACGACATCATAAAGACACTTAAGACACCTCAAAGGGTGGTTTGGAAGAAGATAAATCACTTGAAAGGAAGTACAAACCTTTTGCCATGGAAAAAACACTCAAAAAAATGAATTTTGGAGAGGAGCACTCCCCTACCCACTGTCAGGGAGTGCTAGCGCTCACTGAGCCTCTTTGGGGGAGTGCTTGAGCACCCTGTGCACCCTTTTGGGGGAGAGCTACCCTTTTTTTAGCAAATTCTAGGTTTGTTGAGGCAAATAAGGGAAGAATCCCTCAATTCCTGAAGGTAGTTGGATTCAAATAGATGGTCAAGGCATGATCCTAGGGGATATCCTTAACTAAAGGAGAGGAATTGTCAACTTATCCCAAAGATATCTCAAGTGGTTGGACCTCTCTGAGGTTATATAAGGAGGCTTTCTCATGGTGAAAGATACATGGAGTGGAGACTAGAGTTTGATACTAAATTTATGATCTTGTAAGTGGAATTGACAGAAAACAAGGAAGATTGAGAATTATACCTAACTTATGATCTCATAAGAAGGTATTGACAATGGAGATTGAGAATTACATCAAACTTATGATCTCATGAGTGAGATGTCATCAAAGAAAATAGTGGAGATTATTTGAGCAAAGGGGTTGGACAAGGAGAACTGGAAGAAGCTGTTGCACCTTCATTTAAAGGATTGTAAGTACTTTACTTGTTCTCATTAATAATCAATGCTTTGCCTGTTTCTTTCAAACTTGTGCTTGTTCCATATAAGTTTTTCTGCAGTAGATGGATCTATGTTTGAACTAATCTTAGTAGAGTAGGAAGTCTTTTGTACATTTTTTTGTTTTGCAGGACCTATTAGGGAGCTCAGGATCGAAGCTCAGCCTGGCCTTTGCAAGGACAATCGTCACTAATAAGGTACAAATCTTTCTCCTTCTCTTTCATTTATTAGCTTGGTTAAATATAAAAGGAAGTCAGTGTCCATGCTAAGCACTTTTCTGTCTTGGCCTTAGGAGTCTAGAGATCAAGAGGGAATCCACTTGTCCACAGGGGGATTCAAATAAAACATCTATCTAAATATATCAAAGCAATTAACAAATAATCACATCAATGCATCAGAACAAGGCACAAAGTGGACAACACAGGATTTACGTGGTTTACCGCCACCCTGGGGCTACGTCCACCAACTCTTCTTCTCTATTATCGTCAGCCAAGCGGTTACAAGCATAGATCCACCAAACCCTACTGCACATAGGACAAAAGATATACGTAGCTCGCTATATCCTTCTTCCTTGTGTTATACCACAAAATCCTCCTACAAAAAATAACTTACACTCAACTTCTGCGAGTCTCATACAGGCACTAAGCTCTTACAGATCTTACTTGCACTTAGAATACATCACATAGACATACTATTCGACTCTTTTCTTACATTTCTAACACCCCCATTTTCAACAGTCAAGCCCTTTTTTCATGGCAGACAGTTCAGAACTTTGAGGAAATTGTCTCTATTTTTGGCCAGGTTGTTGAACTCGACCTCCTGATCCTAGGGGGGTATTTTTCTATATAAATAGTGTTGGTTAGTGTGGAATTTTAAGAAGGAGAAGACCAACAATGTAATGTAGCTCACAGTGATCATATTGGGGATATTTTTCTATATAAATAGTGTTGGTTAGTGTGGAATTTTAAGAAGGATAAGACCAATAATGTAATGTAGCTCACAGTGAGCATATTTTTAT
Source organism: Picea mariana (assembly GCA_032191745.1). NCBI lineage: Eukaryota > Viridiplantae > Streptophyta > Pinopsida > Pinales > Pinaceae > Picea > Picea mariana. The sequence continues at coordinate 230,287 of JASDQU010309459.1, forward strand.
TTTCCAAATAATACAATCACAGGATTCTTGTGTCAAATACCCTAGTGATGTATTTTCTTATGTAATTGTTTTTCTTGTCTTCACAATCACATTTCTATATGAATTGTCTTCAGGAATTAAAAGAATATAATTTTTTGAACTAGAAACTCTATTCTAACTATTGATAATTTCTATGTTTTCCTCTAAGATACAGGTGGAGAATTCTTAATTGTTGTCCATCTACTATTGATTTTGTTTCCTATCGCCTATCCCTCCTTTCATTTAAAACTTTGAGATCCAATTTTTTTACTACCTTTCCCTGCAGATTAACCTTAAAGAAACTAGATTTTATTTATTTGTTGATGTGACTCCATAGCCCAATGGTTCTTATTCTATGTTCCTACCCAATTATTTAAATCAAACCCTGAACTAGATAGCTAGCCTAATATATTCTTTAAAACAAACCTTAAAATAGTAGAGAGAGCCCTCTCTGGGTCTAGGGGGGTTAGATCCTAGACTCCAAAGCAGTTTTTGGTTACCTCTGCCCATTTCTTCTTTAGCCTGAGAAATTACAGAGTGATAACATAGTGGCGAACAGACTGGGGAAGTTCCTCAGAAAAGAATATCAAGTTTCATATTTGATTACTGATGGTGGAAAGTGATCAGACATAAGAAGGTTGAATCATCCACCTGTTGGTCACTGTAATTGCTTATTAACTAAACAATCAAGTGTTACATAAATTGTCAACCTAGGGAAGTCTGTTTATTTCAAAGGCAATCACACATTGTATATGCTCAATCTCAAAAGCAATCTAGAGTTGTAGTAAAAGTACATTAATCACACCATGCCTTGAACAAACTGAAGTTCTACTTTGAATTACAGAAAAGCAATCTACCTATTGCAGAGTTCGAAGTTTAAGGAAATAATTATCAGAAGAATCCTGGATTACATTAAGAAACAACAACCTAGGAAAGAAAACTTTCAAGATACTGCAAAAGAAAAGACCAACTATTCTGTAACAGAGAACAGGACCCTATTCCCCAAGCAGGAATCTTCAGCACCTATTTCCGACTACCACACTTTCATGAACTCATTACTAATCAAAATGATCCACACGTACTGAAGGATAACTATCTCATAACATAGAACATGACCCTATTCCCCAAGCAGGAATCTTTAGCACCCGTCTCTGATTATCACACTTTCATAAATTCATCAAGCAGAATTACCAATCAGAATGATTAACAGTTACCCAAGCATGAATTGTATGAAAACAATGTAACAATTAGTAAAGCAGAGTTTCAGCAAAACAGAGTTCAGTAAAGTAGAGTTTCAGCAAAATAGAGTTTAATCAAGGCGTGAACAAAAATAATTCTAACACACTACATAACTAATGGGTGAATCTTGTGAAGAAGGTGGGCCCTCCCTTCTCACAAGATTGCCCAGAAATGAAAGGAACTAGGAAGAAATGCTCATAATAATCTTTTATTCATCTGTCAACTGTATCATGTTACAATATCCAAAGTGAACACGACCTTCTGTGTAATTCCTTTCTAGCCAAAAAGGATCCCCTCTAATGATGATTTCCCCTTATTTAAAGAGGAGAATCCCCTCAATACAATTGATCATCAAATTACATGTGCACATACGAATCTTATTCTTAGTCAGATATAATCTTCTATACTGGAATAGCATATCCTGATCTCCCATAACAGAATGTTATTACAATAGTTGGAATGGTGTTGGGTGAGGTGTAGTTGTTGCGGCCGGTGTAATAGCTTCTTTATTTATCTTCTTCTCACTGTTGTTGTATATTGTTTCAGCATCGCAAATCACAGACTGTTTTAGCAACGGGATTTGCGTTCTGACTGTTTCAGCAACGTGGTTTCAAGTAGCAGCGATGGTTAATGCTGGCTTAAGGTGCGGCTGTTGTGGCCAGTGTAACAGCTCCTTCTTACTGTTGTGTGAATTGTTGTTTCAGCATCGCAGACCACAGATTGTTTCAGCAATGGGGTTTGCGTGCTTTTGATTGTTTCAGCAATGGGTCTTCAAGCAACAACAATAATCTACAGTTCAAATTGTTTCAGTACTATATGTTTCTGATCGATGGCTAAGTATGAGAGTAATGTAAAATTACATGTAAAACAAATTAAACATATAGCAAAGAGAAGAAACGTTATATACCTTTGGAAAGATGGGTTAAGGTGATAATGTAAGCTTAAATATGAGTGGGAAAAAGATGTAATGATAGCAAAAAGTGTGAACAAAAAGGTAGATTATAGGGTCCTAACATCCCCCCCCAACTAAAAAGGTTGCATGTCCTCAGGCAACTTCAATCTGAATCAGAATCTGGATACCGACTCTGAGCGTGCAAATTACTTAAGCAGTAGCTGTGGAAAGTGTTGTCTGTTGGAGCTCTGAATCCTTGAACGCGTTGTAGCCTTTGCCAAGCTATTGTTTCATCCTTCTTGGGCAACTTATGGTGAACTTGATATTTCTCTGCTAGCATCCACAGAATAGGAAAATGGAACTGATAAGCTATCCAACTTTCATCACATTGTTGAACGCATTTGATGTAGCTAGGTACCCGGGGGATTGCTGTCTCAAGATTGGTAGGACTAAAGGAATTGTGTTCCTGTCTTTTCTCAGAATATTGTTGCCAAAACATGTTATTTGCTTGTAGGGTAGCGATCTCTGTGGATTTAATAAACTGTTGACAATCCTGAAGTACTATTGTCTGTAGTTGTCGAATATATTGAATCATCTCTAGTTTCTTCAAAAACTGATAATACTCTGCAACAAAGGTGGTAGTGTTCTATGGTTTTGGCCGTATCCAGAGGAGGCGGTTATCCTCGTTATGCTTGGCAGCTAGGAAGTCATTCTTCCATGTAATCTGATTGTTAAGGAAGGAGGTGAGTGCCCGAATCTGGATATCACCGACAAGAGGGTTAAGGTTAAGTTGTCAGTTCTCAGGGATGGCCTCATTATAAAGATATACCTCACATAGGAGGTGTTGATCAATAGTAGAGGCTTCTGCAAAGGTTCTAACAAAATCTGTTGGATTTAACACTGCATGGGGTCTTCCTTCTTTGATTGATTTAATCTAAAAAAATGTAAGTCATTCTATGAGAAAAAGAGAGTAATTGGAGGATGGTTTCCTTGCAGTCAACAATTTTTGTGACAAGTCAAACATCAGGAGAAATTTGCCTTTTAGCTCTTTATTCGGCTTCTTATGGGCACAGGATTCTTGGTGTGTCTGCTCCAAAGATTCCCAGTTTGAATAGATGTGGTTTAGCTAGAGTAGTTTGTACTCCTACAGGCTTTTGTCCTGTGTAACAACAAACTCTTTTTTCCATTTGTCCATTATTGCCTGCTCATCCCATGGTTGAGTTTGTGTTTTAGCATCGCAAGTGATAGGCTAAGGTAGGGTCTGAGTGGCTCGTTCCATAAGAGTATGGGTGTTGATCTCGCTAGGAGGGGAAGATTCATCAATAGGCAGTGTTTGTACATCTTTATTAATAAAAACAGGGGCTTCAGATGTAGCAGCTATTGTAGGCCAGGGTTCATTTTGAATTTTGGAAGGCCCTACTGGTTCTTGTGTAACAGCAGGTTTTTCTTCTTTGACTGCAAAAGTCGTAGGTGGAGGGGAAGCTCCAGGCATTGGAATTTGAGTTACTTTGTAGCCTTCTTGATAATAAATGTCCCCACATTGAATGCACATATACTCTCTACACGGATTCTCTTTTGTATTTTCCTCTGTCATGGTCACTATGCGAGCTAGGGTATACAATTTAAGTTTTGTATCGTAGGCTTCCTTTACCCTTACTAGCTCTTGCTTGTAGGCTTCCAATTCACACCTTAGGAACTCATTTTCTTGTAAGACAGAGGCCATTGTTGGTTCTGGTTGTTGATATTTCATGGGTATATTAAGAGGGGTGACTGGTTCTTGTGTAACAGTCATAGCCGCACTAGCTGGTTCTTGTGGAGAAACTACAAGATCGACAACTGATTCTTGTGTTTCAGCTTCTTGATGTAGAGACAGTAGTGTTGCGGTACCCTGGGCATCTGATTCCTGTATTTTGGTAACAATATCAACAGTTGGTTCTTGTGTTTCAGCTGTAGCTAGTTCTTGTGTAACAGCTATAGTTGGTTCTTGTGCTTCAGCTACTAAATGAGTAGCTGGTTCTTGTGTTTCAGCTACTGGATGAGTAGCTGGTTCTTGTGTTTCAACTACTTGATGAGTAGCTGGTTCTTGTGTTTCAGCTACTTGATTTAAAGAGAATGATGTCGCAGTACACTGGGCCTCTGGTTCTTGTGTTTCAGTGCCCATGGGTGGAATAGGTAAAAATTCTGGAATTTGGGAGGGTAGAGGTGTACGGGATTTTAGCAACATGGGTTGGGGGTTTAGGGTAGTGGCAATAGTGGCTGCTCTTATTGAGGTCCTCGTTCATTTTCTTTGTAAAAAGGAGGGAAAAGGAGGAATTTTCTTCTTTCTTTTGCGTGTGGGTTTTTCCTTGGTGATGGGGTAGGGAGAGTTGTCTGGTTTAGAATCATCGCTAAGGATATGAACGGTAGGAGTAGATGATTCTGGTAAGTTGTGGGGCGGGCTTGGTATGGTAAGAAGGTTAATTGGATCAACTGGGTCTGTAGGCAGACTGTTAGGTATTTCTGGAGGGTCTGGAAGGTTTTTTTGGTTGTTGTTCCTGAAGATTTTCAGGAAGTTCAATAGCTTCTTGAGGGTCTATGGGTGGATTGTTTAGGGGAGGGTTTTGTTGGGAAAAACCCTTTTGGATGAGTAGTTGAACGAGACAATGATGGGTGAGGGAAAGGGCGGGATTTTTAGCCTTTTTACAGTAATGCAACATATTTCTAAGACATCCGAACAGATAGTAGGGAATATTCACCAATCTAGCATGTCGTAAATGAGACAACAAGACAAAATCGTACTGGTAGACTACCTGGTATCGGCCTTCACAGGTGAGGTAGTGCTTGACAAACTCTGTAACTTTCAGCCAAGGAGGCGGCAATGAGAAAAGTCGAACACCCCGCCCTTTAGGCTCGATTTGTTCTCCTGGCAAGAGAAAATATTGTTGGGCATTAAGGATAATGTGTTTGCGGCTGAACCAACGAATGCCAGTGATAGGAAGACTCAAAACCTATGCTATATCATCCTCTATGACTGGAATCCGAACCCCTTGAACAATGGAATAATCTTCCTGAATATTTCAAGTAAATTGAAGAACCTGTTGTTGATCAAATCCCCGGAGCCTCTGAAAATAACCCAGCTAGCCTGCCTGCAGAAAAATTTGATAGACTTCTGGATATAATTCTAACAGGGTTGTCGTGGAGGGTTCGTACCGTATAACAGGGCCTCCCATAGCTAACAGCTCAATAAAATGCACAGTCATAAAGTCAAGTAACCACTTCTAATCAGAGTAAGTTTTGCGGGTGAAGGCATGCAAATGGTGGTGAAAACAAATGAAAGGATGGGTAAAAAGGAATGACGGTAGTCGGTTCGTGTGAAATGATGGTATAAGATTTCGATATTTTTTTTYCCCCCCAAGTACGGCTAAAATAATGATTTTAAGTGAGTGATAATAATGAGTCGGGATCTTCTCATTAGCCATAGTTCAATTGTATTTACATATAAAGTTTACATACCTCATCTTTACCTTTGATTTGTACTTCAAACAAAATATAGTGCCTATCCATAATAGTTCTGCAGTAACCATGGGGGAGACTTTTGATTTATTAGAGAAATTGTATCAAAGGTTTGTTTAGTTATGAGAGAGAGTCGTAGAAGGACAAAATGTAGCATGAGAGTAAAAGAGCTTATTGACAGGGAATGATGAAAAGTTGGTGTTTTAGCAACGGGAAAATAATAGAAAAATGTTTGTTGAAGAGTGATGTTTTAACAATGTAAAATATTGTTGAAGAAATGGTGTTTCAGCAGTGGCGACATATTGTTGAGCAGTGGTGTTTCAGCAATGGAGAAAAAGGGCGAAAAATTGCTGAACAGTGGTGTTTCAGCAATGGGAAAAAGGGGGGAAAATTGTTGAACAGTGGTGTTTGAGCAATGGGAAAAAGCGGGAAAAATTGCTAAACAGTGATGTTTCAGCAATGGGAAAAAGGGTGAAAAGTGAGGAAAAATATTGTTGGAAAGTGATGTTTCGGCAATGGGTAAAAGGGCAAAAAATTGTTGAACAGTGGTGTTTCAGCAATGGGGAAAAGGGCAAAAAATTTCTGAACAGTGGTGGAAAAAGGGCAAAAAATTGTTGAACTGTGGTGTTTCAGCAATGGGAAAAAGGGGGAAAAATTGTTGAACAGTGGTGAAGAAAGGGGGAGTAGTGTTTCACAAAATGAAGCTTGGATCTTCTTGAAGTAAGATCTTCCTTTCTTGGTAGGCCTTTTCTTTGATCAAGAATCTGCAAAAGAATCAATTGTAACATGCCATTCCTTGACAGGGATTATTAGTAAAAGAAATCTAATATAATACTAAAGGAATTAAATTCAGAAGAATTAATTGCAATGAGGGGTAGGAGGCCCCTCTAAAAAGAGATAATGTGAGTCTGTCACACATGTGGCCTTAAAATCTTTTTTGGAAATGGGGCGCTGGTACAGACGGAGCCGATGACCATTCAATAGTAATGGTGTTTTAGATTCATCGATTGTGAGGAGCCTTACTATTCCATTGGGGAAAACAATGTCCACTTCGTAAGGTCCAAGCCATCTTGTACGTAGTTTCCCTTTAAATTCTTTAAACCAAGAATCATACAATAAAGCCCAATTACCTTTTTGGAATTGCTTATGCTTGATGGTTTTGTCATGCCATTTTGATCTTTGTTGTTGAATCATAGTTGTCTGATGAATGGCATCTAGTCTTTTTTCATCCAATTCATTAAGCTGCTGCAACCTGGCTGTCTGTGAATCGGTCAAATCAAGGTTGAAAGCTAAAGCAGTCCTTAAGGTTTTGATTTCAAATTCCACAGGAAAGACGACACTTTTTCCATAAACTAATTCATAGGGAGAGAACCCTGTAGTATTTCTCCAGGTAGTTCTGTAGGCCCATAATGCTTCAGGGAGACTGTGANCACTGTTTTTGTGAGAATGGCTTCTATTACTTTATTTGTGCTTTCCACCTGTCCATTGGCTTGGGGGTGGTATGGTGTAGTCATTCTATGATGAATATGATATTTTTGAAGGGTGGCTTTAAAACCATGAGAATTGAAAGGAGGTCCTCCATCTGTAACTAATTCTCTAGGCACTTCAAATCTGATAAATATGTCTTCAAATAGAAAATTTAGAACCTCTTCTTCAGTAGCTCTATGGAGTGCTTTAGCTTCCACCCATTTGGTCATATAATCTGTGCAGACCACTGTATAAACTTTTTGATTGGATGGAGGGTTAATGGGTCCTACAAAGTCTAAGGCCCATCTTTCAAATGGTTCGAGTAATGCCTGGGGATTTAATGGCATTTCATCTCTATGATTAGGTTGGCCCATTCTTTGACAACTATCATAGGCCCAAACATATTTCTTTGCATCTTTAAAAAGTGAGGGCCAATAATACCCCATCCTGAGAATTTTGTGTTGTTCTCTTATCAGCAAAATGCCCTCCACAAGGGCCATCATGACAAGATTTTAGTAAATCATAAACCTCATCTTCTCTAATGCACCTTCAGATTTCTTGATCAAGTCCTGTGTGGAAAAGACACCCACTTATTCAGCTATACCGAGCACTTTGTTGAATGATTCTTCTTTTCTCTCGGTGGGATAGGTGTGGTGGTAACTTCCCTGCAACCAAGTAGTTAGCGATGTCTGCATACCATGGTGAGTGAGCAGATACTACAAATAGATATTCATCAGGAAATGAATCATCTACTGGGGTATTATCATCAGGTGTTAGCCGAGAAAGGAAATCAGCAACTACATTTTCTTTTCCTGGTCTATCTACAATTGTAATATCAAATTCTTGTAATAATGGTAACCATCTGGTGACTCGAGCATTTGTGATAGGTTTGTTCATTAAATATTTGATAGCTGAGTGATCAGTATGGACAAGAGTAGAGTAGCCAGCGATGTAATGTCGAAATTTATTAATAGCATAGATAACTACTAAGAATTCCTTTTCGGTAACTGTATAGTTAAGTTCAGCATGAGTCATATTCTTGCTAATGAAGTAAATAGCATAAGGGAGATTATTTTCTTCTTGTCCCAAGACAACTCCTATTGCAGTATCTGAAGCATCAGAGGATATATGAAAGGGAAGTGTCCAATCTGGTCCTCTTAGAATAGGGGTTGTAGATAACTGATGTTTGAGTGTATTAAATGCTTCCTGGCAAGGATTAGTCCACTTGAATTCAGCATTTTTCATCAGTAACACAAACAGAGGAGAAGCTATTTTGGAAAAAAAATTGATAAATCTTCTGTAGTATCCAACATGTCCTAGGAAACTTCTCACCTCTGTTTGGGTTTTGGGAATAAGAAGATTTTTAATGACTTGTATCTTGGATGGATCCACCTAGATTCCATGAGATGAAATAAAATGTCCAAGCACTATTCCTTCACTCATCATCATATGACATTTTTCTGTACTTAAGGAAAGGTGGGCTTGTATACATCGTTTAAGTACTTTCTCAAGGTTTTGTAGTGCTTCCTCAAAAGAAACACCATAAGGGGTAAAATCATCCATAAAAATTTCCATAGAGTCATTAATCATATTAGAAAAGATTCCTATAACTGCTCTTTGAAAGGTTGATGGTGCATTACATAGTCCAAATGGGAGGACTCTATAAGAAAAAGTTCCCCAAGGGCTAGTAAAAGTGATCTTATCTTGGTCTTGGGGTGCAATTTTGATTTGATTATACCCACTGAAACCATCTAAAAAGGAGAAAAATTTCTTCCCTGTCAAACTATCTAACACCTGATCAATGAATGGTAATGGAAAGTGATCTTTTTGAGTGGCTTTATTTAAGGCTCTATAGTCTACACATACTCTCCATTTCCCGTTTTTCTTAAGAACTATTACCAACGGGGAAACCCATTCGTTGACCGATATAGGATATATAAACTTTGCATTAAGCAATTTTTGAGGTTCCTCCTTAAGAATTTCTCTTAAATTAGGGTTCATTCGTCATTGAGATTGGCAGATCGGTCAACAATCTTCCTTGATATAGATACGATGAGTACATAATTCGAGAGAGATTCCTTTCATATCTGTATTGTCCCATGCGAATGCTTCCTTATGTTCAAGAAGTAACTTCATTAATTGTTGTGTTTCAGCATCTGTCCGGTTGGGGTTTATGTTCAGTGTTTTGCCAGGTTCAATTTCTACTGGTATACTTTTAGAAGAGATGGTGGCTGATGTTTGAGGTGGGTTTTCAGAGTTAAGGTTTTCCTGGTTATCTGATTCCAAAAGTGCAGTTAATTGGTTATGAGTTTCTAGAGTCACGGAGGAAGGTTCACAAATAAAATTATTAATTACTTCATCCTCAGTGGCATCTTTAAG
>JASDQU010309460.1:1683-18866 GCA_032191745.1 Picea mariana
CTCCTAGAGGAGATCAATTTATCTTGTGCACAACTATATACAATGACCCTCCAAATAATATGTCTTGTACTATGACCAACACACATCCAACATATACTCGATGTCATATGGCTACCAACACACATCCATCATATACTCGATGTCATACGGCTAACCATGTTGATTTTCTAGTGTTAAATTAAGCACACACAATTTTCCACAAGTGGTAATTACTTTCAATGATATACAATATTACTTTACTAAACATTAGAACATCAGTAAGTAACTCAGAAAATTTCAACTTCTTAGTCTCTTCCCTAGATCACTTATCTCACGTGTGAGAGAGAAAAAATATGTGTGTCTATTGTTGTGTCTTTCAAGTGTATTTTTATAGTAATATTAGATTGATCCAAAAAATACATGTCTCTTTGAAAAATTAAATTTAAAATTAGATTTAATTTTCTTTCTTATAAATAGTTGGAGAATACCTCTGTAACTAAATAAAGATTAATTTGGTTATAATCCATCCACATAGCATTTGACTTTGTTAAATTGTTCCTCCATAATTCATGCGATTCTTTGCATAAATATAGGTAGAAGTAAATATGCATTACATTCCTCATATTTAGGTAATTAGACATTTTTACTAGAAATTACTACCCACCATAATTTATGGAAATCTTTCTATAAGTTAGGTAGGAGTAAAAAAGTAAATATGTTGTACATAGAGATTGTAACAACCCCATAAATTTAACACTCCCAACATTTTACTCTACTCTCATTTTCATGGGCCCTCTTGTGAAGGAGTCAAGCCCAGTCCTGCTCTGATACCATGTTGTTTTTATTCATATGAGATATAATCGATATATTATTACAATGATGAGTGTTCCATATATAGGGAACATATGGTGACCATCCATGAAAGGATGCATCCCTTGAATAATCAATAACTATTTATTATTATCATTTACTTATTATATATGATATTTAATAATCAATAATTATATTATTAATTATTATTCTAAGATAATGTCTTCCCGATGTTGTCCAAACATCAACACTTTATACAACTTTGGTTGCCCCACAAGATACAGGTCACCTCCATCGCAATATCGAATAATCTAGTTAGTAATTCCCGAAGCCATACTGCTTCGCGACTTGTTGCACATGTTGCCACATACTCTGCCTCAACCGTATTGAGTGCTACACATGAATGCTTCTTACTGATCCATGAAATCATACCGGATCTCATAGTGAAGCAACATCCTAATGTACTTTTCCGGTTTGCAACATTACCGGCCCAATCTGAATATCCAAGTAGACTGATCTCATTGTCTACAACATACTCGAGCCCATAATCCATTGTACCTTTAAGGTACCTCATCACATGTTTTACTGCGACCAAATGAACTTGCATGGGATGCTCCATCTATTGACTCAAGGTGTTCACAACAAAACATATATCCGGTCTCGTGTTCGTCAAGTACATCAACGAACCCACCATATGCCTGTATAAAGTAACATCCATAGTCTCTGAAGTCGTATTATGTAGCAACTTTAGATTTGATACCATAGGTGTATCCATTGCCTTGCATCTTCACTTTACATAGTAAGTCCAAAAATTTGGCCTCTAGCATAGTTGTACTTTTTTGCACGCTTCATTTTGACCAATAGTTGATTCCATGAGCAAGCATATTCATAATCAATAAACAACTAGGTCATGCACTCTCAAGCAACAGAGATAGCATTAACTCTATTCTCGAACAAGAACCATGTATATTCTTGAGGAAGCCATAGGTATTTCATTGATTTACAACATGGCATTCTGGGCATGTAATCTACCTTCACCATCGAATCGATCTTGTCCTCCGTGTAGGAACCAATGCACATAGGATCAACAATACATTTCCACACGAGACACTTCTCCCATGTTTTGCTTTTCTCCAACACCTAGCCTCACATTGGCTCTCCAAAGTTGTTGCTAGAGAGATCTTCATCCATTGGTTGCTATTATTTGACTATTGCACATCACACATAGCAATAACCTTCCTCTCATATGGTATTCAAGATGCTCGATCCCTCATAATCATCATCAATATATGCATCAATACTACCATGATGGAAAGTCCAATATAATCTAGTTGTCGTGACTTTTCAGCCTCCTCTACGCTTTGAAGAGCCATAACAAAAAAAATCCACTGATGCAAGCCTACAATCCCAACAACCCGATCCTTCAACTCTCTCTATGCACCAAATTCTCCTATTAGATATCTTCATGCAAATGCAGCTCAAGGACCTATATCACGACCAACACTTCCATACCGCCTCATAACCTGATTTGACTAGGGTTCTGCATATCTCCACCAAAGTCAAGTTAAGGTTCTCAATACGTAGAGTTGTTATAAATCTTTTGTTACCAAGCTCTCCCTCCCGACGTTCTATTGCGACATAAATCTCCGCTCTTGTTCTTGAACTCTCATCATTTCCAGCTCCAAATCACTTCTAGCATTTCATTATACATCCAAATCAAACAACATTTGTCAAGCACTAGATCGACCCAGTGATTCCATCATATCACAGTAGTATCCTTATATTCATGGGCGTGCCAATGTTATATAGCATCTGTGACATGTCCTAGGGAAACCTATCTAGGGTTTTCAATCCACTACCCTGCAGTGCGACTCTGCCTTTTCTACAGGATCTCATCGAGCAACATACTAACTACGAAATGCTAAGGCCACTGCTCCTAACGGTGGGATTTTATATCATTACAAGGGAGTTTTACAATGCACAGCCACATCCACTGTTGAGGAGACATATAGTGCCACAACACCACAACTATTTCTTAGTTTTTCTTTTGGGGCAGCAACATTTCTTTGGGCATCATATTCAACCACAGGTAGTGATAAATTTCAGAGGTTCTTTGTCCAAATTGTGGACCGTAAGTCCTTCTCTTGGATCCTCTAAGTATAACTTGAACCAAATCTTCACAAAACCTATGTTGTAAAACCTATCAATAATGCTCTCATAACTCTTTGTGACTTAGCTCTACATCATATGATCTGTTAATAGGACACCAGATTTTGTTGCAGGGTCGCACCTCAGGTTAAACAACATGCAGGTTGCCTCATGAAATCCATTATATACCTTAGATCTTTCGTGATGTGCTTTGAGTGTTCATTATATCAACGATCTACATCCATGATGGATCCAAGGTGGGGTTTCAATCTCCCTTTGAAATGGATGGCTCATATCGATCCTGGAATCCGCATCCAATTTCACTGTAGAACCTTTTGCGAGCTTAATCCAATGGTTACAATTATGCGAGCCTTGGATCCTATGGCTTTGCGAAGCTATGAGTGGTTTTGAGCACCACTTTCTCAAAATGAAGAGAGAAAATACAATTCCCACGTGGAATTGGGTGAAACCATTGGTTACTGCCCTTCGCAAATCCTTCCAAGCATCAACCCTCGTTCAATTTACAAATGCGATAGGATAATAAACACCGATCTATTTTGACCTATGATATCAAGTTGGTTATTCACTTTGTTTTCTTCCAACCACTTTTAAAGAATTTTGTAATGATGAGACCTTCCATCAACGAGGTAGTGTCCCATACTGTCTTCGTGATTTCTCAATCTATAATCATTAGTGATGTCCAATCGCTCGACAGTAGCCTGTAGTGAGTGCCCAGTCTTACCCACTCTTCCCTACATTGGAAATCGTTCGATAACTCGTCCTTATAGATAAACTTTTCCACCGAAGGGTTCACCGTTTCTCGCTCAATTCCTTCACCATAGACCTTAGCTCCCTTCACAAGTATCACTAGGTACTTTTCTGGTCAAGTCTTCCGAGACTCTAGTGAACTCTGCAATATACCTTATTGCTCACAAAACTTGTGTGTAATAAAATGGATAGATGCAACCTCCATCTTCCACAAACTTCAATCAATTTCTTTTCAACGACATTGAACATTCTTGCTAATCAAATATTCGAATGTACGCTTGAGCACCATGAATCTGCAAAGTTCTTCTTGCTCACAGATTTCTTCATCTGCTTTATCACATCTGGATATAAGGGGAATGTGTACGTGGGGGTTTCGAACCCTTGGCGGGTTTTCCTTATGTAGGTTTGGGATCTTCATTTTTTGTGGGCTTCATAGTAACGAGATCCGCAAGAGCATCAAAGATCTTGCTTCCAGATTATTTATAATATTTCACCTCCCAACCAGTCACTAGCCCTCACAACCCAATCTGTTGAAAACATTTCAAGGCCTCCTGATCATACCCATTTTGTATATACCTTGCAATCATGGTTGTCTAGGATACCACGTTTCATTCAAGAATTTCTTCAAACACTTTTACAGCCTCATCAACAAATCCATTATGCACGTATCCAGTGATCATCGTATTCCATGAAACCAAACTTCATTGAGGCAATCTATTAAACACATCATGAGCATTCTCCCACATTTTTCATACATTCCCACAAGGGTGTTCCCTATAAATATATTAGAATGAAATCTGCGCTTGATTATTTCTCCATGGATTCTTGTTATAGCAATATTTGCCTCACCATTGCTATCTTGCACAGAGGGCCTTTTTCCATTTCCCTATGCAAGCTTATTATCCCTTTTTGATGAATCCAGAGCTAAAAATTAACATTTTTTCCACATATATGCGCCCTATCAGCTATGCAACAAGCGTATACGTAGGCTGCTCCACTATAGCCTGCATACATCGGGATTTGTGCTAGAAAATACAGAATGGAGTCGGATTTCCATGTCACGACAAAAGATCTTTGATCCTTGGCCATCCATATACTGGAAACGTTCCAACTCGGCCCTTCAGTTGCATTTTGAAGGCTATAAGAACACAATTTCGAGCTATGGAAACGAGGAGAAAGCATTCAACTTTGAGAGCAAAGTTACTCTGGAGAAATTACTTCATATTGAGTCTGCATCCCTTTGTCCCTCAAGTCTAAACACAGTGTTCAACCCCCAAGCTCTTTCCTTATTGTTGAGAGAACCTCATTATCTCTCTCATTCAAGCTTTCCTTTGGTGAGGAGTGAAGTGGTGGAGGCCCAGTTGGAAGGAACTTGGTTTCTTGGTTTCGAACCGTGCCAACACGGAAGTCTGTAATGTTGTCACTTCTACTGATCAATTATTAATAGAAATACTCATTTCCCGTCCTATTGATATCGTGCAAATATTTGATTATTATCCATGAGCATGTTTGTAATGTTTATTAATGGATTATGTTATCTGATGTGCCAATCCCTTTTATATTATCAGTGTATACTTGCTCTATTTGTTTGTTAAGAACTTATTGAAGGTATAAAGCTTTGGGTCGAAGTGCTCAACGGTGGAACATCATTGAACGTTGGATCAAGGTAGGCCTCTATCTTGTCCTGCACATTAGTTTATATAACATATGATGGAATTGAGTTGATTTCTGCAGTCATACCTGTCTGTTGTGGTTTACCCTTGGCCATAGAGAGTTTTTCCCTCGTAACATAAATGGTGACTCCATTGGGGATAGATCTTCCTTCTAAGGGTTGAAGTATTTTTCTTCCTGCATTGCTCTTTTTCCTTTGTGTTTCTTGTCATATCACTGCTTGACAGAGTCTGTTCACTCTGAGTCTGAGTTTCCAGCCTTTTTCTCTTGCCTGGCCTTGTTTTAAATCCTATACGCTTCTTTTTTCCTTGTAGTCGCGTACACACGCGCTCTGCCTCTCTGCAAGATGTGTATATACGCTATGTTCTCCTGAACAATCGCATATACCACTTTTCTTGGCTTGTTTGCTTGGTTTGGTGATTGTTGGGTGGGATTTGATATGTGTTGAGCCTTCTTGGGTTTCTATAGTGCCTGTTGAGCTTCTCTGGGTTGACAGGAAGCCTGTTGGGAGTTGAATTTATGGGTGTCATCTTTCTCATTGTTTTTCACTTTTGATTTGTCCTTGAACCCTGGGTTGTTCGTTTGGCTACTTGATTTTCTACTTGAGTCATTTTGCTTATACCTAGTAGAATTCTTTATATCAGGTTGTTTTCCAGTCCATGCATTTTCTTTTTAACATATTGAAAATACAAAAATAAAGGCATTTTGCATTGGTTAACATTTTGTCTTTGAACCTTTATCATTAGTTTAGTACATTTAGCGAAAGATTGCATTTTATTTCTGAATTGCAGAGTTGAAATTGAAAATTGCACTGTTTTTATTAGCATATCATTCATTAAAAAGATAAAGATAGACTTTACATTATATTCATTTGTATCTTCTCACAGAGTCATAACATCATGAGTTTCACTTCCGTACCCTTTTGAGTAATCACGGCCAATAAAATTTACGCTTTAAACTAAAATTGATTAGACACGGTTTTATTTTTAGGGTGCACAAACTAGTCTAGGATTTAGTGCCTTGGGATAGGATTTTGTGAGTAAACTTCTCCAAGGCAATTAAATCAACATATGTGTCTGAGAGTTGAGAAATCCATTGTATAATTGGTAATATTAGGAGGCTCCGCTCACACCGGAGTTAATCACGAGGTCGCACAAAGTTAGTTGAAGGGATAACCCCTGGATACTCGCCTAGTGTCAGAGATATTTCTGTGGATTTATTCATATTTGGGGATCTTGCTAGTGTCCATACCTCTATGAGAAGCGGTGCTTTCAAGGTTTCGGGCTTTGCTACCCTACCCATACGGTGATCTGGACTTATGACTGCTCGTCTGTGCATCGGTTATACAGTGGTTTATTAGTTGCTTGACTTAGGTATCTCATAGGTTACTTGCAGGGGTTATTCTTCTTGTATCTTGGGTCAGATAGAGGTCGGACATCACACAATGTTTATGGAGGATTACCTCTCCRGGGGGATCTGACCGATTGGTTGTTAAGCCCACGAGGGCCTCTATAATTGATTATGTTACCTCCAAACTTTAGCAGGGAGTCTCAGGTCTCTCTTGGACGAGACATACCTTCTTTAGCGAGGGAGGCCACTCARCCACTTTAGCCCGTTTGCATGCATATTGGTCGTTTGAATTTTTGGTATGCTCTTTGATTACTAGTTGGCCTTAGGAGTCTATACTGAGTCTTCATTATMATGGACAGTGGAGTTCCTTTTGCTCYCTCATTTGCTGCTACCCCCCCCATGATGTCCACTCATTTCATGGGGATAGATACTTCTACTTCGCATTATGGTATGTAGAATTATAATACTCAGTCAACGCCTTGGGTCTCTAATCATTTTTCTCATGGTATGCTTGATATGTCTTCGCATTTTCCATCCTCTGTCTTGCCTCCTTATGCGAATACAAGTTTTGGGTCTGGGGGCATGATGCCTCCTTCTTATCCCTCTCCGTTTGGTGGGAGTCATATCCTTCAAACACCTCTTACGATAGGAGGTTGAAATCTTCCTTCCTACGAATCCACTATGCAAGAAGTAAGTGCCCAACTATGCAATCATTCTACTTACTACACTCCGTCCACTTATCCTTCTTCCGCCATGTCAGTTCCTACGAACACTTTTCCCATGGCAGACCTTTGTCTGCCCTCTGGTGTTTCATCCGAGGGGAGTTATGTTTGTCATATGGGCAACCCCTTTCACGAAGTTCCTTCGTCTGGGGGCAACATATATCCTCACATAAGTAACCCTTGTCATGTCGCTTTCTCTTCGCAAGTGGCTTCCTTAGCGTCGATGCCCTTACAACCCTTTATGAATCAGTATGGAGGAGGATACTATCATGTTGGACATGGACAGGGTGTAAACCAGGATCCTTCCTGGCCTGCAATTTCTCAGAACCAATCTTTCCTTGGACCTTGGTCTCAAATGCCGCAATTCACCACCGCCACAAGTCCAGTCATTGTGTGTCATACTGGCGTTATATCACCAACCTATGCTAGTCATGTTGGAGATTGGTCGACAACCTCTGCGAGTCATGTTGAAGACCTGCAACCAGCCACTGCAAGTCATGTTGGGGGCACATGTCTGGTCACTGCTAGTCACACTGCACATCCATCACCAACCTCTGCTAGTCATGTTGGGGATCCATCACCAACCTCTGCCAGTCATGTTGGAGATTTGCTACTAGCCTCTGCAAGTCATGCTGGGAGCATGTCACCAGCCACTGCAAGTCATGCTAGGGGCATTCATATGATTGAGAAGCCTAGACGTCTCATACATAAGCCTAGATTCCTTTGCAGGATTTGTGAAGGAAGTCACCCTACTCGTTTGTGTCATGTCACTGCTGGGATACCAGAAGCGTCGGGCTCACCTAAGGGCCCTTCGGGTTCTGAGGCATCTATGGTTTCACAACACTCTGTTCTTTCTTTGGTTGATACAACAGTCATGTCGATGAAATCTTCAGTTGACACCCCTTTTCCTTTAGGGGTTGATGCATCCTTTGACCTTGTTGTCTCACATCTCGTTCAACCTGTGGTCGTGTCGATGCAATATTCGACCGACACCTCTCCTATGTTCGGGAGTGATGTGTCTCTTGACCTTGTTGTCTCGCATCTTTTTCAACCAACGATCATGTCGATGCAATCTTTGACCGACAACACTCTTGTTTTTTGGGGTGATGCACCTCTTGACCTTGTTGTCTCGCATCATATTCAACCAATTGTTGAGGAAGTGGTCGTATCGATGCAATATTCGAYCGACCCCACTCTTCTCTCGGAGAGTGACAAGTCTAAGGAAGCGATCGYGCCAATGCAATTTTTGGTCGATCCCACTCTTATGGTTCTGGTTCTATACCCTCTATGCCATGTCCTTAACATTTCTATTACTTCACCTTCTGAACTAGAGAGAGTTTTACTCTTCCCGAGTTCTCTCCCTCCAAGTCTTGACGAGGTTCCCTTTTATTGGGATGGTCTTGTAGGGTATCCAATGCCTCCGCCTATGTCTTTTCTAGGAAAAGACATTATCTGATATAACACGAAGATGATAACCTCTGTTAGCACTTTGCCCTCCTCGACTTGGAGAGCTTYGGGTCTTCCCAAGCTTCTGCCGGTTCTGTGTAAGATACTGACATTCCACAGAAGGTCTGCACGGGAGCCTTGGCCTCCCCCGTGACTTGCCACCTAGAATCTCCCTAATGAGTCTTAGTTAAGCTCTTTTCCGACTCGTATAAAAATTGAAAAGATTGTCGARTGATTTGTTCCTTTCACACTCCTTAAATTGGATTGGAAAGGTCATGAGTCTTAGTTAAGCTCTTTTCCGACTCATTGACAAAAATAGAAAAGATCATCGAGTGAACTTGTCTTTTTCACACTCGTAAATTGGATTTGAAAAAACGCCTATTTGGCACAAGTTTACCCCTTTTTCACACCAAGTAGACTACAAGACATAAAAAATGATATTTTTTGGCATTAAGTTGTGATTGCATCTCATGCCCTTGCTTGTAGTATTGAGCCTTTAGCCGATTCTCGTTTTGCGTTATAAATCGTTGCCTAAACAATTTTGCATCCTCAACCAAGCAGAGCCTTGTTTATATCCTTCGTAATTTGACACCCTATACCCTGGAGGAAACATCACCCCGAGTGTCCATCTCCCATATGCATTTCCCTGCATTAAGCATAGGTACGTTCCATTATTGGAACTAGTTTTGCTTACTTGCGACACTCGTTTCCTCCTCTGTATTATAGCATTCATTTGTTATGAAAAAACAAAAAAAGATGGGCGGGAAGGGAGTACTTTATTATAATTGGCAGCAGTCATGTTGCCTTTGAACATAGCACAAAATTACTGAGTCCTTGTGTCATCATAATTTTGGGTTTAACATGGCCTTAGGAAGCTGATCTCGTTACAGAGTTTTCTCTACCGACTGGTTACTCTTCCAGTCCCTATAGAGAACGTGATTGATGCCTCCTGCATCTAATTGTCACATCATTGAGTCTATGCTCTTGTTCAAAGGAAGTCTATCAACCTGCGTCGGCCACTCCTCAGAAATCTTGACTTTACATGTCGGCAATACCCTCAGTTTTTCTCAGAATCTCATGATACTATAGTCTTATCATGCACTCTGGCCCTACTTTCATCATTGGTAGGTCACCTTGAACCCAACAATCAACATTTCATCATTGGTAGTTGACTGGGTGGTTTCCCTTGTGTTCGACAGCAAGACATCTATTCACACTTTGGGATTTGTGCAGTGTCTTGGATGCCATTAGCCTTATTAGTGGTTTCCTCGCCTTTGTCAGCAGTTTTTCATCATTGGTTGTTATTCAGAGGGTCTTTTCGTATACTGCTTGCACTTGGTACACGCGAAAGACGCACAGGGTCGTTAGTTCGTGAACATGTTCTTCATCCGATCTCCACCAAATCATGAAGCTCCTGCTTTGTTCCTCGTGCTGACTGATGAGAGATGCCTTAATGCTCTCCTTTCAACGGGTCTCTTTCCATCGACTTCAGCTCATTTATTATGGATATGAGACCTAGAGTTTTATGAGTACCTTGAGGCTTGCAGTCATTAGTGGTAGGCTCTCTCGCCATTGACAGATGGGAATACATCAATGTCTCCTAATTAGTGGATTTCTCAAGTGTTCGACATTGACTCCTTTATTCACACTTGTAGAAATGTACTTGGTGCCTTGATACCTACTTTCATTATTAGTAGGTTGTCCCGTGTTTGTTAACGGTATACCTCAATGACCGGTAATCAAACGATGTCTCATTATGTTCAACCTCAACTCCTTTATTCACATGATGTAGACTTGCACCTTGGCGGATAGTGTAGAAGACTTGAAGACATCACTATGTGGCCGCAACTTTCCTGAGCTGTTGCTTCACTTTCATTGGACCAGCACCTGTTCAATTGTAGTAATCATGAGAGATCAGATTGTACTCCTTGGTATACAGATATCTTCAGATTGGTTTTGAGACTGGTTTCATTGGGCCTTGTTCATGACTATGACAGCTTTTGGCATATAACCACATTTGTATTTGCCTATTCATGGCCACGAGCACTTGATTGGTATATTTTCCACATGGATCTGCATTGTATTCTTGGCAGCCATGTATGCAAAATCAATACAGAATGTAATGAGCAATCGAGTTCGTCCAACTAGTTCTCTACCACTCCACTCTTGGGTTATTTATAATGTATTCTGGCCATCACAGATACTCCTCTGATCTCACACATTAGCGGGCATCTGTTATAGCAAGATTTGTCTCACCATTGCTATCTTGCACAGAGGGCCTTTTTACATTTCCCTATGCAGGCTTATTGTCCCTTTTTGATGAATCCAGAGCTAAAAATTAACATTTTTTCCACATATACGTGCCCTAACAACTATGCAACAAGCGTATACGCAGGCTGCTCCACTATAGCCCGCGTACATCAGGATTTGTGCCAAAAAATACAAAATGGAGTCTTGTTTCCATGTCACGACAAGAGATCTCTGATCCTTGGCCTTCCATATACTGGAAACGTTCTGACTCAGCCCTTTAGTTGCATTTTGAAGGCTATAAGAACACAATTTCGAGCTATGGAAAAGAGGAGAAAGCATTCAACTTTGAGAGCAAAGTTACTCTGGAGAAATTACTTCATATTGAGTCTGCATCCCTTTGTCCCTCAAGTCTGAACACAGTGTTCAACCCCCAAGCTCTTTCCTTATTGTTGAGAGAACCTCATTATCTCTCTCATTCGAACTTGCCTTTGGTGGAGGAGTGAAGTGGTGGAGGCCCAGTTGGAAGGAACTTGGTTTCTTGGTTTCGAACCGTGCCGACACAGAAGTCTGTAATGTTGTCACTTCTGTTGATCAATTATTAATAGAAATACTCATTTCCCGTCCTATTGGTATCGTGCAAATATTTGATTATTATTCATGGGCATGTTTGTAATGTTTATTAATGGATTATGTTATCTGATGTGCTAATCCCTTTTATATTATCACTATATACTTGCTCTATTTGTTTGTTAAGAACTTCTTGCAGGTATAAAGCATTGGGTTGAAGTGCTCAACGGTGGAACATCATCGAACGTTGGATTGAGGTAGGCCTCTATCTTGTCCTGCACATTAGTTTATATAACATATGATGGAATTGAGTTTATTTCTACAGTCATACCTGTCTGTTGTGGTTTACCCTTGGCCATAGAGAGTTTTTCCCTCATAACAATTCTACTCTATGTATCTTCCTGGGCCCTTCGGTAAGGGAGTCAAGCCAAGTCCTGCTCTGATACCATGTTGAGTTTTCATAAGAGATGATATTGTATGTTCTTTTATTATTATTTAATATGCAAAAGAATCACAACTGAAAGATAGATATCCACATAACAACAAGATGTATCCTCAGGGAAACCCTCAAGGGGGAGAAAACCTTACAAACTTTCCTCAGTATAGATTCCCCCAACATGTACAATGTCATACAATGCTCTTTCATGAAATCAAGACCAAAGAGACTCAGACACAAACCAAGACTATCCTCCTAGATAAGTGCACACTACTCTCTTGTGCTTGTATACAATAAGTGATCAAAATGACTCAATATAACCTCTATTTATACTCTAAAAGACCTAAAAGACATGACTTATCAATAAACCCTTTCAAAATTACACTTAGGAATAACCAATACAATTACACTTAGGAATAACTTCTGAAATTACATAAAATATCAACAGAGTTGGCCCTAGATTCAACTAGGGCATGTCATAAAAAAACTGGGTAGTGCCAATGGAGTCTAGCATGGGTGGTTGAAAGGGTGTGTTGTTATCCCCCCTACTTAGATTCAATTCCACCAGCAACATGATTGCTTCTTATGGGTTGATTTTCCTATGTAAGGAGTCGTTTCATGTGGACAAGCCTAGATGTGATCCCCGAGTGACTTTAGCGAAATAGATTCCCCCCATTTACAACTTGTTGTGTTAACTTTTCAAAAAAAAGCATGGGATATTCCCTCTACCTTTTAGCATTTTCCCAAGGATTTGTGGGAAATGGTGGTGTTAAGGGTGGAAAGAAAATTGATAAATGGATCACAAAGCCTCTAGCCATAGTAGTGAAGTTTTAAATTTGCTCCAAAATTCTAGCAACGATTCATGTCTTCTATTCCTCTTGTTGGGTACCCTTCAAGTTATCTTATCAAAGCTTGGAAAAGGCTCGAAAAAACTTCCTTTGGACCACTAATTCTAGTGGTGATGGTTTTCATAGGGTAAAATAAGGACCTAGGATTAGGGTCTTTGTGCCAAGGGGGCGTTAAGCCCAATGGTTGGGATTGATGCATGGAAAGTTTTACTTAGGAATCATACCAATGAAGACTCCACTAGGCAAGAATCTATGGTAGGGCATTTCTTTGTATACCCTAATGGTCACCCTTTCTCATGTTAACATTGTTGGTACTTTTGTGGTCCAAAGTATTTGGAAGGCCTAGGATGTTGTTAAGTCATTCCCATCATGAAGAGATCCCTCATTGCAATCTAGCTCGTCTTTTAATGATCATTTCCTTTGGTGGTCTCCCGTGGTTATACATGAAGTGCTACAAATGACTCTACTTTAGCCTTGAGTTAGAAAGTCATTTAAACAAGCTTTAGCCTTTGAAGTCAAGCAAATGAAATGGTTGTTTCAATTGAGAAAATTGTGGTAGTCATAATTGAAGCCTAAGAAGGCCTTCTTTGCATAGTTTTTTATTGTCAAGTGTCTTCCAATGCCTAAAATATTAACATACCTAGGAATACAAAACTTATGTTGTCCCTAGTGGAGGCAAGCTAAGACTTTGAAACGTTGTTTCTAGTTGTGTCCCCTTGCCAAAATCTATGTGGACGTAAGCTCAAACTTTGTCTAAGTGATACATCCCTGCTTCCATTTTGTGGAAGGCTACCTCGCCAGGGAGTTGTCTCTCATAGGCTCTTGATTTTCATTCTTTGTGGTCATTGAAGTTKTGTACTTCATTCGAAAGAAATGCAATGATGTGTTGTATAATGACAAGGCCTTCTCATACTTTTTCATGTGATCACATGACCTTTCATGTGTCAATCTGTCCTTGCAAATTATTATGCAAGTATGAAGGATTCACATGGAAATGGAGGATTTACAATGATCTTGGAGTCTTAGATTGGGCCCTTTTGTATTATGAGTCAAGAACCATCAAGCCCATCTTGACCCTTGTCAACATAGCCTCACCAATGTGACAATAGTGCTTACCATTGAGTAGGCAAACAAGGTGGAGAGAGTAGTGGTTGTGGGTGTCGTTGGCTCCCTGCCTTGATTAAGAATGATAAATAATTTCTGATATAGGCCCTAGCCATTTCAAAGGACACCAAGCCTCCCTTAGAGGCTAATGAGAATGACGCATGGATGATGCTCGTCAATGACTAGTTGTATCTCTCTTTATGATGACCATGAAAATCCCCCACTATCGATAACGCTATTGTTTTTTAGTGTTTATGCTTAAGATGTATGCCTTGTAGTTTATGGGTAATGTTTCTTTGTTATTTTGGACATAATTTATTGTGGCACTTTGTAATTTGGGTGTTTGGACAATACGTCACTCAACACTTTTTAAATTTATAGCTTTTTGCTAATGCACATGAACATGTGTGTTAAACCCCTCTTTTTTATACTAATACCATGAACATAATGTTTTATTAATAATTGAAGGAAGCTCTATTGTTGAAAGAAGTGATCATAAATATGAAAAGAATATAGATATAAAATGTATTAAAAGTCAGATGATATATTGCACATTAACTATCCATAGTTGTTAAGTCAAAACTAAATAAACTATACAAAATTACATCAAATATATTATAAATGTATCTCACAATCCATCTAAAATCTACTAACAAATAGACTATACAAAATTACATCAAATATACTATAAATGTATATGATGATCCATCTACAATCTACTATCAATTTCCCTTGTTCCTTTTACGAGCAAAGGTAGAGTGGGTCTTCCTCTAGTAGTGGAAGGCCATACACTTGGAGATGTCTAGTGGTGGGTGTAAGAACTAATGATAGTCCTTAACTCTCCTCAATGTCCTCCTCTAATGGTCTCTCTAAGACATCTTGATTTGCCATCTATTCCTCATCCTCCAGATCTAACTATCTGAAAGATCTCCATACATCCACAATAGGCATTTTGACATGCACTGCCCAATCAGACATGGGCTCAATGTCAACTGAGCAAATGATGTTTCTTCAATTATGTCACCCACAATTGAATATTATAATAGAGAAAGACCATGGCATTTAAGCATTGATATTCCCACTAGTTGCACTTTTTCAATGTATTATTTGAAATACAACCCAATTGCATTCACAACCCAAAGCGTTACAAGTGTGACTTAACACCAACCTCTAAATGTAGGTAAGGAATCCTTTCATAACCTCATCATCAAAATTAAAATCTTAGGAGATAGAAAAGTGGAATTGAGGTATAGCCCCGAGGCATGAATGGGACAATGGAGCATTTTATTCCATCATTCAATAATCAAATGTCAAATCATTATGTGTCCCCCATATCCCTTATCACCTTTGTCCTCATAATAAGAATATAGAGCTTGTTTGGCCATATAGATGGTTGCATACAAATAGCCCATTGTGGGTTTATTACCATCAACCAAGCAAATAACCTTTACCAAAAGTTCAGTAGCTTCTAAAAACTTCCTCCAACCCTACTTGGAAAAAATCTTGGTACACACTAGTTTAGTAATAGCATGTACTTCTTATTCTTTGCTAAACATCTTCACCTCCAACATACAAGCAAGGATGGATTAAAGAAAGATGAAGTTGGTAGTGATACATGTGATGGCATGAAGCACCAACCCTATGTTCCCTAGGGATTTTCTCTCCCCATTAGGCTAGGCTCTGAGGCATGATTATATATGAATTTGATGACATTTGTAGTTGATTCAATCACCTCCTTGATAAAGTAAATTTTGTTGATATCCTCTAGCATCGAATTATTGCAATTGCCAACAAATGGAGTCCAAAACAATGTGGGTCTCCCCATTAACAATATATGAACTATCACATAATACAACATTTTTTGTTACCCATTGCACGACATGATGCACCTTGATATCCCGAATGAACTCTTCCAATAAGCTACATAACAATATGACATCTTTCACATGGGTAGATGTAATAATAGATTTAATAAACATTGTCCCTCTGAGACAATTAACCAAGAAATTTAGGAGGTTCCTACCCTTCCCATCAATCCAATTGTTAGACATTATCATGCATCTAATGGTTTCAACAATCCACCCTTTCCTTTTGAAAGATTGACCCTCTCAACTCATCATATGTATGACCCTAATGTCTTGGGCCAACAACAACAATCATCTCGCATGGTCAAATAGAATGGTTTGTTCTTGGCAATGCTAAATAGTACGTTACTCATAGGAAACCCCTACCTCATAACCATATCTACTTCTTCCTTCTCATTTTTTTAAGAACTTATTTGATTGAGGTAGTGCCCCAATCCCCATTCTAACAACATAGACAAGCGATGTTCTTGGGCAAAGTGGATAGATGAAGCCCCTTTCATTTCTCCCCATCCTTGATATACACGTGGTTTTCATTATTCCTCGTGCTACAATTTCAAGCCAATATTTTATTTTTCTTCCTTCTTTCATTGTTCATGAATAGCTTGTTGTGATATTTTTGTACATACCACAACCTCATAGTTTGGAATTGTTGCAAAGTGGTATTTCAACCCTCTAATCCCTTCAACTCCTTAAAAAGATTCACTATATTTCAAAAAGTGATCGAAAGCCTTTGATATGTTGGTGGGATTAATCATACCCAAGGAAAAAAAAAGCAATTCAAAATCTCTAAATTGACAAAAACACTATATACATTATAGACCCTAACATAAATCTTTAAAAAAAAGTTACATGCAAATATTTATTAACACATTCTAAGAAATCTAGGAAATCTAAAAACATAGAATGGAAAAAGAACCCCAATCCACGATCCCCAATCTACAGAAAATTCATTTATAGCGATGAAAATCTTTATTTGCGCCTCCACAATTCGTTGTTCTCGAAATCGCTCTAGCAACGGATACAATAGATGATATTTATACTGGAAGGCTTCTTGAAAATATCACAATATATTAAAAAATATGACCCTAACATGATTTGTTGAGGCAAAACTTCGTTTGGGCTGGAAATGCCGGATGTATTGCCAATATTTGCAACACAGATCATAATGGCCTGACCGAATACCCAGGGGAAAAATCAAGAAAACGACACAAACCGAAAA